>QXVZ01023166.1:0-29604 GCA_008931825.1 Phallusia fumigata | reverse complement strand
CCACCCTTCTTCACAATCAAAATCAAACAATAATATTCACTCTACGCAAATTAATATCTCAATGAAGTTTTTAAGTCATCCGGCGGTCTTTCATTAGACCCACATTTTCTAATATGATTGTTCAATGCACGCGCCAGATATTAAGACAAAAATGCGGTAGGCGTGTTTTGCTCCCTGCCTGTCATAACCTGTTATCGCCTAGTTATGGGCATAACAAAGCACCCCGTGTACAAAAAAAAACATTAGGCCCAGATCCCTGTGTTAAATGAAGGTACGGCCCATAGTCTAAACCAGGTAATTATATCGTTACCAAGTTTGCACCCCTGCCGTAAACGATCAAACAAGTAACTGCGTAAATGCTTCATGATTTAGAAGATACAAATGCAGTATGAGCGTTTGCCTGTCGTAACCTATAGTGTGTATGCGGGTTTTCGGCATACCAAGCACGCTTAACGCACTGGTGCGTACAAAAAAAACATCAGGTGCTGCAGTTTATTTCGACACAAATTGAGAGTTAAAGGCGCGCAAACAATCCACACACACTCATACTACACTGCCTGCGCCACAATAGATCATGAACAAATTAAGAATAAAAGAACAAAGGAGGGTCGGGTGAATTTCCGGATCGGCGGTTCGCAAACGAGGTTAACATCTCTGGTGGGCTTTTACGACTTTATTGGTGCGATCGACCATCAACCCGAACACAGCTCTGGTTGATTTTCTCACACAGAATCCTGCGGACGAAAGGGCACGGTTATTGCACGCGCTTGGTGATTTGCGGTATGTTTGCTGGGACGTCGAGTCGATTACACAGTCTGTAATGCTGGACAAACAATTCGAAAAACCTATACATGGTAGAGAGTTGGATAAACAATAACGTGGTTCGACCAAATATGCTAACGTGACTTTTTGTATTGCGGTTGTCGCGTTTTAGCTACATGGAAGGGTTGCTCAGAAGCCGCTGCATGCTTTGTTTCTGTTTTGAACGTAGTATAATTTTTAAAGCTTTTGACGATAAAAGTTGCACTTTTTCCCCAAAGTTGATGTAAATGTCGCAGTCTAGCAATTTGGGCTACAAGTGCGTCACTTGAAAGATAATGACATACTATTGCAACCAACCAGTAATCACTTATATTGTGGTAAGGTAATTGGACTTCACTGTAAGTAGTGGTAATTTTCTAGTGTGCCGGATCCCAACAATTTCGCCTTATGATTCTGGATTTTTGACGCAATACACGTCTTTGTCGCTAAGAGTGACGTCTTTACAGATACTTGATGTATACGTGCAAATAAAACACTCGAAAACAATCAAAATTAAATCCAGGTTTCTCACCGCGTATTTTATGTTTTATTCGATGGGTAAAGGGTATATCGATAACTTCACCTTGTGCTATTTGTGTGGCGTCTTTGTGCATAAACGCTGTATTACTCAAATTTGGATAATTATCTTCTCATATAATGGAAATCTGAGCGCATATTGCGTGTTGTTGCTCGAGCCCAACGCCCTTAGTTACTCTGAGTTATTTTTGTTTTAGGGTGTTAGCTCGGCGAGTGTGTGGTTAGATGCTATTTTCTGGGCGTTGTGTATGCAACATTATGAAAAAACGGGAATCAGAAATTGCACCACGTTAACCAATGTACTGCTAACCGCGCGATATCGCGTGTCATCAGTCCGTGCTGCATGACTCTTTTTTTAAAGAGCGGCCCAAGCACACTATAATTTTTTGCTGTGTCGATATACGTCAATCAAGTAGAACAACTTAATCTGGACAAGAAATTTAAGAAAATTGACGCTCATAAATTTAAGCGGTGCTATGTACATCCTCGGTCCAAATATGTCGCTATTTATTTCAGGTCCGCCCCTGTCCGTTTGTTTGTGAAATCAACCTTTCACTATTGCGATTTTACATTTTCCGTACAAAACAAGCAAAAAAACATTATTTACATCATATTTCGTTCATGCATGTCAACAAACTTACCACCGGTGTTAAGGACAACGTTCACACGCATGCTCTTGCACTGCTCATTAGTTAATCCAGAATACATGAATACCGAAGTCAGGTCGCCTGCTAGGCTCTGCACCAAGCTGCTCATCTCAGACATTCCGCAGTTCTGCAAACAAAATTTGCGTTGGAAAATCCCGTTGGCTAAACGTAAACGAGTCTATCATGGTTGTGTTGCGTTGCTTTAAAACTGTACCAAGTGTAGCATTTGCTCCAACTGGATGCAGTAGCATTATACAAAACACGAAAAAGCGCATATCGCAAGATTACGTGGTCCTTCAATGGTACGATGGAATTTATTTTTTGGACTGACAACCTTATAAAGGATCTTCTGGAAAATATCCTCTCCGTAAAGTTGTCGTAAACGCGCATTAAGTGTTATTTACCCAACGGAACACGACCTAAATAGAACGTCAAAACGACGCTACGTAGCCCTCCAGGCTTATGGTATAGGGAGCGCCTCACCTCACTAGGCTTTTCCGGGGCAACGACGATCAGGGATTTTGCGATTGCCCTCCCGCCAGCAGACCTGTACTGATCGGCGACGTTCTGAAGAGCCTGTTGGGTTGATTCATGACTGTACCGTGGTCCATCTAAGTTCAAATCGCGGAAGGTCTGACGAATCTCGCTATCGCTAAGAGCGTGAAGCTCAATAGGCACGGGGTCGTATCTGCCTGCGCCACCTCCATAGGTCACAAGGATCATCGAGTCGTACACCTGTAAGTAAATTACAACTCATTGTCATATTTGCCGAGTGGTAAGCGCGAATGATTTCTGCTATAACGCCAAGGTTGTGAGTTATGGTTCTGTCTCGGTCGCTTCTGTTTAAAAACTTAGGTGACATTACTCCAGCCCAGTGAATCCATTTGGTTGACCCAAATTTTCACTACTTTTAAAAAATCGAATAAATCAAATAAAAATAATTAAACGAAACTACATTGAGGTAGGCGTCTTGACGGTGGACTTATTGTGAGTATAACACATTCAGGCGTCGTGCCATCGCCCCCATCCATGAGGGCTTTCACCCCATCTCTAAATCACAGAAAAGGTCATTTTTTACATTATACCTCGTTAATCTTATCTCAGACAAAATGAGGCAGACGCAATTGAAATTAGATTAAAACATACGAAAAAACGCGAGTATTCAATTACCAAACACTTTTACCCGCCAAAAACCTTACAATATATGCCCCCTAAAACTGAAGCATAGCTGGAACGCCAACACTAGTTTCTCAACAAACACATAAAACTTTTTTCTTGTACTAACCATTGCTGACTTCTTTGCTCTCATCGCAATTTTTCGTGCAATCTTCGCCGCTAACATTCTATTTGCATCACCACTCAGCGACAGCAATATGTAGAGAGATTTACCAACATTCGTTGGGCCTGTAAAAATATATCCTTACTAAATAAGTTGCCCAGTCTCGAATGCTGCCAAAGATCTGGTTATAAGTATATGGTGACTGATTGTAAATCAGTTGTTTTGCTAAGGTTGCTTGTGTTTGTTTTTAATGGAAGCAGAGATACAGTGGACACTGCATTGTGCTGGTATTTTTTTCAGTTGACATAACTTGGTAATATCAGTAACTATTGTTGGGTTTACTTTGGTAATACATTTTAGCCTTCTCTGTCAGAAAATGTAAACGACCGTTACTATGTTACTTTTAGTATTTATCCAATTTACATCAAAACACTATCAAAACACAACCCACGCGTATTAAAAATTCAGCCGGGATTACGCACGTAACCCCTATAAAGGACAACTGCTAATAGCTGACTTACAACATTCAGCGTAGTTGGTTCCAATTAGCTTCGTTTGTTTGATGAAGGCTTGGCGATACCAACATGCGTCGACGGCGTACTCTCCAGCACCACCAAGCGAGCAGGCTTTCTTGTAGGTGCGATAGTAACTCGGAAACATGATTTTGCCCGAGTCGGGGAGGTGTTGACTGCAATCCACTGCACTGCGTGTCTCGATACCCCAGTGTGAAGGAATACGCTAAAAAATCAATGTACAATATTAAATTTGGAATCTTCTTTTTTCTAAGCAAGTGTTACGTGAATTTCTTCGCCTTTTCACGTCTAACACTTACATTCATTGCAACAGCACAGTTCTCGTTCAAACGATACGCGTTGAGCAGTTCAGCCGTAGTTTGGGCTTCGTCTCCGTTTGGTAAGAAACGAGTTGGCGCAGCGATCTCAGAGTAAGCTCCCATGGCACCAACAACGAATAGAATGTCGTTGTAAAACTGAAAAGAAACGTTGGAATGTAAACGACTATGAAATACGTGTGAGGTTTTTTTCAAGCGTATGTAAGTTGGCACAGTGCACATATCTCCTGCAAAATACGCATCGAAGGTTAACGGCTTACTGTATGTAATTTAAAGTTGTTTTTTGTCTGAATTTGATAAGCATCGCAATGATACTAATTTGGGATAAGGCGGTAATTTAGCATTTCGTGTAGTTTTGTATGTTATGTTTGGTTATAAAGAACCGCTGTTTCCTAATGCCTAAACATAGCCTTACATGAGAATTCGTGTTAATGGATCATGTTTCTTGTCTGAACTTACGCTAATTGTCCTCATAAGTCGGTCGTTCGTGCCGTATTTGACTCTCATGCTCAGGTACGGGCACTCGCAGTAGGCCACGTCACCATCGTAGCGGCATATGACGTCATCACTGATGTAAGGAAGGTTGACCAGCTGGCGAGCGTTGGTTGTGACGTAGGCAGTGCGTGCTGACGCAAGCTCTACCAATTTGCCGGGAAGCGCTGCAGAAACAAGGACAAAATGAATAAAATTCCTCCACATAAACTAGCTTTAATGCATTTATTTTCTATTACAGGTTTAGAGCGCTGTTTGCAGTTTACAAGTCGTTCAACGTACCCAGGATCAGGCTTCTACCCTTGGAGATAACACTGAAGCGGTTTCGGATAGGATCAGTGGCGTAGACGTAGCTACACGTGCTTGTGGCTTCGGGAACAGGAAGTTCAAGGTACTCGCCTCTGCTTGTTATTACTTGGTTGATCGTTGGCGTTAGGATGTTATAATAAGTTGTTCCTGTAAATGTAAACCATTCGTTAAAATTAGCAATGCCTACTGATAAGTGTTACAAATTCTAATCAGACCTTACTCACTGCATGTTACGATACCAAGCCCTAAAATTCTACACTACAGGCTTAAATTTACTCACTTAATTTACAAAGCGCGTGGTTTCCACTTCACTGACATAAAATCGTAAATCACATTTGCATGTGATTCGAGTTATAACGCCTAGTACATAACGGGAGTCAATCCGGTGTTAATGTACACTGGTTCGATCGCATTGGATTTGGGTTAGGAACTTTTGGGTATGTTGATCACCTACCTTCAGTGTCGAGTATGATTGCCCAGATATATTCACTCATGTCCACAACTTCGTACAGATAACTGTAGAGTTGTGCGATTGGCCATGATTTGTAAAACACGTTCTTTGCGTACGCGTAATGGTAGTAGTGGATGTTCTATAAACAGAACAATACAAAAGAAATGAAATATGTTCTGGTTAGTAGATGCTTGGACAGAAAATAGCGTAAAAATCTCAAATTTAGCATTCATACCAAAAGTGTAAGATAATTTTTTGGATAGTGCTGAATACTAAAGGCTAGAGAAGTTGTGTTTTAAGGACAGGTTTTAAAAATGCATTTGTTGAAATCTGTTGGCTATAACGCAAACACTCCATATTTTGCACTAAATTGCCAGCCACTTTGGTTCGTGATTGAAAAGCAAGTGTCTTTGACATTTACCTCTGTGGCTTCGCGCACATACTGGACGCATGGTGTGATGGCACTCGACAGGCCCCTGGAAAGCCTTCTCACCTGCAAAACAAGGCGTCTCCGTCAATATTTGAACACCAACCAATACCGTTAACTGCACGAAGTTTTCTTGTATTCGTCCCTATTAATGGTAACTTGTGGGTTACTGAGAGCTTAGGTGATGCGTTTGTTGAACGCATTTTTGTCAAGGATATCTTGTGTAGTTGATGGGTTTGTGTTTACCTTGGATGAGTAGTAATAGATCTGTCGTGCCTTTTCTAACATGTTTTGTACGAGGTACTCCGCGAAGTAACTCAGCACATCTTCCAGGTAGTTGACAAACGTTTTCTTGTCAGAGAACCAGCTAGGCACGTTTTCCAGTATCATTTTTACAAGATCTGAAAGAACGAGTGCTGTCAATGTACATTAACAAAGCCCAAAATATGAATAATTACGTTTCCTAGTTGCTCATTTAGCTACAAAGGTGTAACGAAAAAAAATACAACTGTAAAGTGTTTTCCAATTTACGTTGATTTATCAGGGAACATTGCAATCTCGAAAAAAAGGCTTTTGTTGCTTTCAAAAATGCCGATTCATTTTCAAGTAAACACAGAAGGTGTAGGATCTTTATCAATATACGGATTACAAAACAGATTTTTGGTATCAATCATACTGTTGGGTTTTAGATCCGTGTTTGCGATACATGTTAGATTTTCTTTTACAGGTTTGGCAATACTTTTTGCCGAAAAAGTGTGATTTTTGTTGTATTATATTAACCTGTTTGATATGTACTAAAATATTTGTTGATTACTTCAATTTTTACCTTGGTTGTAGTATTTAGCCACGTAGTCGGCGCTGTACTTTTCGATGTAATGGTCACATCTCTCGTTCATGTAGTTGATCATTTTAAGGCACTTCTTGCTGATATATTCACACAAAACATCTCGCGCCTCGCGGTTGGTGAAATGCATCATCTAAGAAAGAAGATAACAGATCGGTTTGTGCGTTGTTTGCGATAATTTGCACAATGACCGATGGTTTCTCGTTTTAGAGTTTGACTGTAGTTATGAGAGAATCAAGTGAGTCAGACCAAAACGGGGTTGTCGTGAATTTCTGGAGTCTGTGCGTCNTAGAGTTTGACTGTAGTTATGACAGAATCAAGTGAGTCAGACCAAAACGGGGTTGTCGTGAATTTCTGGAGTCTGTGCGTCTACTGGAATCTTTTCATTTGCAATTGGCTAATTGCAAACATTTATTTGAAAAAAATCGCATTGAGACTTATTCTAAGCGGCAGTAGCAGTATCTTTTTCGTTGTGACATAAAGTATAGGAAGATTCAAACGTTAAACTACAGGTTTAATAAAATAAAACTATTGGTCTTTACCTTTGCAAATTCTCGTTTAAAGTTGCTTGGTCGGTGCGCCGCTTTGTACATCATTGGTGTGACGAGCATGGATACTTTCATCCAGTTCTTAACGTCGTATACTTCCTCTTTTGTCCATTCAACATCACAAACTTGTCGTTGGTATCCATCCGTCTAAAGGAAATTGAAACGTTTGTAATAGTAGTTAGCCGCCTCATACAGTCTATGAGCGATCTTGTATTTCGTTTTAAATAATCGTACAGGTCATGACAATGAAAAGCAAGCTTCGTGACATACGCACAGCAATACAAAATAGCTATTTTTTGTTATATCAGATGCACTTTTGTGAATCATATAAGTCAGACTGGGGCATTGTGCGGTCCTTGGGCCAAATACAGACTTTGGTTGACTGTGAGCTAGCTAATTTGAAATCACAAGATAAACATATTTGATTAAATTAATGACACTTTTAGTAAGGCTGCTTTACTATGTCTTTGCTTAGAAGTCATTGTTACGGTCTATATTAACGAACCTCCACATTGCACGTAAATCGTACAGTTGTTTCAGTGTTGAGTGTACAAGTGTATGGCAGCCCGTTGACATCGTTGAAACGGATTCTCAATTCGCGAATCCATCTGCTGTTGGGTGAACGTACGGCGGTGATGTTAACACTTTCGCTGCTGTCGGTCAACGAAAACGAGGCATCAACAAATTCTAAAGTTCTGCACGAAAGTTTATAGTTAGATTAGTCAAGTGTACTTTCAAATCACAGGATACTCTTGTTTTTATTGGAGTAAAATGTATTTTGTCCTCTGAAGTTAGTTGGGTTATTTTTCAAAATCCTTAGCACTACAAACGGTAATGGTGTATTACAAGATTAGTGTATATATCGTCGAAGGTGGAAAATGTTTCACACACAAGTGCTCGCTTGTATCTTCCCAATGAGACTATGTCTAAATTAATGGGTCAAAATGAAAAAAGTTTTTATAGACCCAAATGCAATATATTTACAGCATGATATTAACCTCTGTTGTTCCATTTGGTCAACTATACACTGTGAAAATCTGTTTTTTATAAAGCACTGCTAACTATCGAAAGTACGCACCTCAAATTCCAGTTGGTACGGAACCAGTAGAATTGGTTGCAGCTGTAAACCTTCAGAACTGGGTTGTTGACCTCATCGACAACAGATATCTCCATTGCCTGGTTAAGCTCGGGGATTCTGCACACAAAATAGGCGCGTGTTTATNTTGCAGCTGTAAACCTTCAGAACTGGGTTGTTGACCTCATCGACAACAGATATCTCCATTGCCTGGTTAAGCTCGGGGATTCTGCACACAAAATAGGCGCGTGTTTATTCACCACTGTGAGAATAAGGAATAAGAAGTCAAATCCGAAAAACAGACAGTTCAGTCGGAATTGTAACATTGTAATTGGATTTTCTCTTGTTTTTGGTAGTTGCAACTACTATGTGTGATAGGGTATGACAATACATAAAATGCTTTGCAGTTTTAGGAGTTTTATGTATTGTTTCAATACTACCATGCGTTGGAACCGGAGTTCCGACCGACAGCGGTTTAATTTTGTATCTACGTGAAATCCCGTACATTTTTGACGTCATCTCGACGTTCCAGCCAAAAAGGAGATTGTTGCTTGGTGTCATCATACTGATTTTCATCACGCCGAGGGGAATGTATATTTTGCCGTTCAGAATGGAATTGGCCTCTGCACAAAACAAAGCATTACTTTATACTTATCTTTGTGTGGATAATTATATTGCGACCTACCTGTGTAGTATGAATACAAAGTATCGTAGAGATATTGTTTTAAGTTGGCCAGGTAACTATCCAAGTCGCGGGATGCTTTGGGGGAAAGCCCAAGTTCCTGTAAAAATGACGTTTGTGGTATTTCTTAACTTTGCTTCCTCGACTATTTAGGTTGACTGACAGTGGACGCTTCAAAATCGTGTAAAATATTATGAGGTAAAATCCTGTGCATATCGTTCAGTTCTAATAAACAAGATAGGCGAATGTCTATGGATTATCTGATATACGTCTACAGTTGGTCAAGATTTTGTTCTTTTAAGAAACAGGGACCAATACTTTACTGGTATTAAGCTCTTTTTGCTCAACCGTTAGGGTGATTACTGGTTTGTCTAGTTAATCATTTAGGTAAAAAATTGACTAAGTGGCTTTGATGAAAGCCCAAATTTAATGGCTTTACCTGTTTAATTTGTGCTGGGATATTCTTGAGTGTGGAGTAGGACCACCACTGGTTAATCTTGTTGTAAAATGCGTCCATAAAGAGGATTGGAATGTTGAAACGGGCAACCTCAGGTCCGACAGTTTCACCCTGAAAGTGTTATCTTTTGCTAAAACGTTGTTAAGATTTCGTTGATGTGGTCGCTTTTCTTTTAGCTTTAATCACCATTTAAAAGTTCAAATGCGACTACTTAAACTTAGACGGCAAGAATGTGCACATCTGCTTATCTCGTTGCTTATAAGTCATTGTAGCTACTGCAGTTTTGTTCTCGTTTTATTACCAGCCCTTGCGTCGTGTTACCTCCATCTCGTTGCAAATACATGGCATTGTCATATCAGTTGGTGCAGCCCTCTCTGCCAGACAGCGAATCGCTCGGCCGTTCGGCATACGGACGTTGGCAGTCATGCCCATCAAGGCGTTGCGGTCGTTCATCTCCATTGTCATGGTGATATCGTACCCTCCCATCGACCAGTGGAAACGCATTGGGCGCATTGGAAAACTACAAAAGAACAGATTGTGATGTTAATTCCAAACTACAATTCTTCAATCAAACAGTGTGGAGCGTTTAAAGAGATGCTACGCGGGATCAACAGTTTGAACAAAAAAGACTTACGTTGTTGTGAAGGTCAAGGCCGAAGTCATGAATGGGCTTGTGCACGACAAGATCGCAATGGAACGGTTCCGGGCGTCCTTTGTCAACCTAAGCTCGATCGTCGCTAGCATACGTTTGCATCTAGACAAATAAACATAGAATTAAAGCTTCAAAAACACCATTTGTTTGCCGGTCAACAAGTAGTTTCCAAAATCAACATATTCTTCGATACAGCAGAATGTCACTTCAATCAAATCCTCCCCAAACAAATTTGTTGTGTGTTAATTTTGGATCGTTACACGGTGGGTCTTACTTGGGGCAGGTGACCTCGACTTTGAATACATTGTCATTGTTGACCTCCTTCTTTGAAAATCGTAGGTAGTCTTTGCTCAGATACTTAGCAATCTTGCTTGTATACGGCTCCATCCAGTTGTAGTAGGGCTTCACGAACGAGAAGGCGCGGTTCATATACTTGTACACTGCAGACATTAGACAGGTTTATGTTTAAGGTTTGGATCAAACGGCTACATGAAGGATCGAAACTTGCCCATTTCGGGATCAAAACTCTTGTTCCATCTTTCAATCAACTTTCTGTTTTCGGCACAGAGGTACGTTGAGAGGCGTGTGCACAGGTCCGGATCGCTGACGTGGAACCTCTGTGATTGGATAAAATGTAAATTCTGTCAGTCATTGTAGGGGGTAAATAGGGGCTAATGTAGTAAACTATATCAATAAGCAATGAGCTTGCAACCAAAGCACCCAATGCAGTTTTTATGCCAAAACTGATCGGCTGTTCTATTCGTATTTTAACAAGCAACACTTACCGTGCGTAGCGTTTCAGCAACCCAAGTCTGGTCCAGGCAACGACTGTAGTTAAATGTGAAGAGGAAGCGCATCACTTTTATCCAATTAGTATTGGGAATGTCGTAGCCGATGATGTAACTTGCGTCCAGTTGCCATTCTGCCACAGTTACTCGTCTTGCTGGCGCCTTGCCGGATCGAGGCTGTAAAAACATGTTAAAATTGCCTAAAATTCGTAAATGATAGACACGTTAATCCAGTGGTCCCAATATTTTTTGATGCATTCCCCCTTTGCTTACTTTGGAACTTTTTATTTCTCCCCTGCTAGACAAGAAGTGATATGACGTTAAATCAAAACTACTGATCTACCAAAAAGATATAATACACTTATCATGAATAAGTTAACTATAGAACGAAAATTCCTCCCCTTAACTCAGAAAAATCCTCCCCGTTTGCAAACCACTTTTACATAACCTTACATAGGCCCTTCTTGCACGAGGCTCTTGTAAACACAGTATATGCACCCAACGATAGTTGATGTAGTTAAATGAGATTTTTAAACCAAACCATATCAGTACCTCAGTACGGATGCAAGTGAAAGCCAAAGTGTTTGCGACCGCTGGTGCTGGCGTCCCAGTGCAGCTGTACAGTATGTCGTTGTCGGTGTACGTCATTCTTACGATCCTGGCGTTTGTAGCCGCGTCTGTTCCGTATCTGATGTCGACGCCTCGGGTGTTGTCAGGCAGACCTACTACCAAATGATCCAGGAGCGCTGATCTCGGAGTAATGTTCCAAGTGCTCTTTGTCCAGCAGAAGATGTTGCTCACCATCAGGTCACACGACCAAGCTTCTCTAGGAGCTGTAGTACGGATGACCGCAGATGTTATGTGGTTTAACATCGGGTACCTAGAAACGTAGGCAAAGTATAGATATTGAAAGGTCGAGTGATGTGTGCGGACTAAAACAGAAATGCTTCACAGTGTTGGAGGCTGGGGGCGCGATAGCGTGGTCAACTAGAGAGCTCCGCGTAAAATCGGTTGCCACGTCATATTAAAACTATTGGGTTTAGAGCAAAAATGTGCCCAAAAAGAAGACGCCACTTAACTGTAAAGCAGGCATTGATTTACCCCAAACCTAAATAATGGTTTGATAAGGAGGTACTAAGGCGCAGCAATTACCTTTCCGTGGAAATCTCCCAACGAAGTCGAATCGGGTTCATGGTGTTATCCATAATCACTGAGACGTTAAACATAAGCACAGAAGGTACGGTGATTGCACAGGACTTTAGGTTGAGTGTCCATGTGTCAGTGGTTGGTCTTTTGTACTCCAGGTCAATGTCAATAGGCAGGAACTCTCTCATGTCTCCCATTGTTTCCAACTGGAAGAGAATGTGGTTAATCATGAGGAAACCTGGGAAGTCGGTGACGACGTGGTGTTTGATCCTGTAAAAAAAGACACATGTTTTTGTAGGTTTACTACAACAAACATATAACAAAAGTAAATCTAGAACTTCGTAAGCAATTAAGCCGTCTTACAAAAAAAACGAAACCTTTTATCTCATCACTCCACTTAAAAGAACTGTATCAAACCTTATGTTACTCTGCCTCCACCGAATGTTAGGTCAGTTTGCAGGCAAGGACGGTTTGGAAAAAACGTTTGCCATATCAAAACAGTTTATTAGATTTTTGTACTATTTTTGCTCTCAAATAAGCGCAAACTTACCACGGAGTACTGATTGTGTGTTCACTAGTAAACGCCATAGTGGCAGGCGTCCATTCCCAGTCCATCATGGCGTTCCAGCGGTTAAGTGTCATATGATAGGTGCAAGTTTCCGCTGACAGAGTAAGAACGCTGTGCATTACCAGGTTTTCGGGCATAGAAGGACCGTTCAGTTGCATGTTGGTGGTTACCGTGCACCCTATACCGGCGCAACTAATGCTCAAAGTCATTTGAGAGTGCTCCAAGGTCAAGTCAAACATGTCATTGTCCGGAACAACGTCTCTAAGCATTGGAATGGCGCGAAGTAGCGATGTGAATGGGATGTTAACATCTACATTTGATAGCTGCCAAGTCATCGGAATACAAATGATGCTTACTCGCGTCAGGCAGTTGGAAAGAGTAAGGTCGCCGTTCAGAATTAACTCGTTCTCCGAAGTTACGATTCTAATATGGTTGCTGCCGCTAGCGGCCACTGGACTGTAGACGACAGTGAACTCTGGCATGATTCCCAGGTCTAAAGTCGTGCTAACTATCTTTGACGTGCGATCCGCTGTTGGCGTGAATCTAATTCCAATACCTGTGTTGAGTTCCACCGGCCACATCATTTGTGTGGTGAGATTGTAATACCCAGTGATCACGTTGGGGTTGGTGACCCATTCGACATTCATGTGCTCCCTTAACATGTAGATCGGTTCGTAGCCTGTCGGGGTTTGGCGAAGGAGATCGAAGATAGTCAATGCCGTCCAGCGGTTATCATTCCACGTCCATAACGCAGTGGACTTCATCATTGGGAAATCTACTGTTGCGTTGAGGATCATGTGTCGTGGATCGCAGATGTGAAGGCCGAACATTTCGTAGGTCTGATAGCACTCCGTTGACATTAACCACTGTTGCGTTGTCATCCAGGAATCGTCTCTCTTTACCGTTGCTACGATCTCTCTGCCTGCAACTTCAGCGTTAGGTCCGGTGGTTAAGGAGACAGTGGTTGTCATCGGACGACCCGGTGTCCATAAGTTCCACTGATGAATCGTTATATGCAAGAAACCAGTCATGATCTCAGTGTCCGGGTCTGGCGCAAAGTGTGTACGATACCTTGACTTCACAACGGGCACCATCTTTCCAGTCATTGGGTTGGCTAGCTCCATTGCGAGGGTCATGTTGTTTTTAAATAGTGAAGGGGAATACCAAGCATCGTATGTCATGTCCATCAGGATCACAGGCAGGTTCAGGTGAACGAGGGCTTTAAAGACGATGGCTGCACCTGGGGTGAGAACAACGTTTACGTTTATCATCTTTTTAGTAGTGTCCCGGATGTTGATGTTCCACTCGCCGCCAATTTCGGCCCTCGCCGAGCCGACGATGGTGAAGTCGCACGGACACGGAGTTGTGGGGCCACAGTTGCAAGTGCGTGACAGGCGCAAGTTTTGCATGTTGAAGCCCACGCAGCGCTGGTCTATATCGCGCAGGAGTCGAACAGTCATGCCCTGGAGTCTCCAATCGTGTCGCCAAATTGTAAGCTTGACATCTCGGACAGTGAGCTGGTCTCCATTTACGTCGAAGTCCGCCAGAATGAGAGCATCTCTAGTGTCCGGGTAACTAAAAATAAAAACAACATGATTTGTAAAACAGCTTAAGCTGGTGATTTTTAGTTACCTTTGAGATAGGGTTGTTGACATATTTTTAGAGTCACTGCTACTACAAACTGTAACTACTAGACTGTGTCGCCTTTAAAAGCCTACTATAGCGTGAGGCAATGTGTAAAATTTGGCATTTGTTTCCCGCTAATCAGGTGGAATAATGTTGGTGTTTGTTCTTACCTAAACGCCACTCGGGTTCTTGTCGAATCCACTGCCACGGAATACCGGAGTGATGTGCGAGCGCTGCGGATTTGCATGCTTGACATAAGCGACGTTGACACTCTGTACTCGTTGCGTGTTATGAAAACGATGTTGCTCGCTTCATACCCTTCGGTGTTTACTTGGATGTCAGCTTTGTAGATCGACGACGGCGCGATATGGATGTCGTTGGTGATCGACCAAACGGGGCGAACGGTTGCGTCTCTTGGGCCCAGAGTGATGCGCGTGGCTCCTCTGAGGAACAATAAGCTGTTGCTCTCTCTTGGTCCTGTGGTGTAATTCATAACTATCTCTGCGCCATCAGTGAAGCGGGACGCCACGTCGATGCGTTCCTCGTTGATTTGAGTTGCGTCGTATTTTGCGTACAGCTCGATTGGGCCCATGCACATCTTGCAGGCGTAAACTGGTAAGGCGGCAGATGCGAACTTGTTCCAGGTGCTTTCCTCTACAAAAGGCCAGGCGTTGATAGTTGTGTTGATTGTCGTCGTTAAAAGTCGTGCCCGGTCTTCTGTAAAGATGTTGACGTTCTCGACTAAGACCATGCTACTGCAAGCACGGTAGTCTAAGCGTATGATGTTGAGGTGACTGGAGGCCGGGGCCGACGGAATGTAGTCTGGAAGAACCGGGTTGTTTCTCCCTCTGAAGTACCTGTACTTGTACGTAACCTTTCCAACGCTCACCAGCATGTCCAAGTCGGCAATGATGTCGGGTGATATGCGGTAAACACAGCGCCATGAGCAAGGATCAACTAGGCCTGGAAGGCGGACGGATTCGCCCTCCAAGTTCATCGACCTCAGTCCTCCATCGTAGACCAGCGAGTTTGTAAAGCGCGAAGGTGAATTGATGGTCACTGAAAGACGGACATTCTCGTTTCGGGCAAGATACAAATTGGTTCTAAACAGGACAAGCGGGGTTTGCACGCCTATTAGGAATTCGTTGTTGGCCCATGAGCAGTTGGCGTTGTTGCTGTAAAATTTGCTTATAATTGCAAAAGAGGTTGGAGAAATTGTAGCTTTAACGTTGCAAGGAGAATTGGGATTCGTCGAACTGCCACATAGCGCCATTGCACGTAAGGTGTTTTCAGCCATCGCCAATTGCAGCGCCAAAAGTGGCTCGCTACTGGCAAGCCAATTGGCGTTGATGTTCCAGTTTTTCCAAGATGACATGCTTCCAGCAACAGTGGTGTTGTAGATCGCTTCTCCGGTCAGTGGACGGAACCTTAGAGTGCATTTTGGGATGGACACGGTCAGGGTTTCGGCTACAACAGCCGTCCTATATGTACAATCAATCTCTACGGGCAGTTGGTTTGTGGATAAAGATACAAAGAACTCCTCGTTCAGCGTGTAGCGAATTGTAAAGTCAACTGCTCCAGTGTTCAGATAAACTTCCACACGCCTTGGACTGGGTTCTGCCAGCATGCTGAATTCTGTTTTGATGGGGATAAATGCAATTGGCTTTGGTAGCTCAGAAAGCCATGTCATGCGATTCCGGTTTGCTGTTTGTTCCACTGAAATAGCCAAGTAGTCAATAAAGAGTGCTGGATCATGTTTGCCATCGACGACAAGGCTTCCTTTCACTGCGCTGCCAGACTTGATGAAGTCCATTCCGATGGTGGAGCAACGCGTCGATCTATACACGTTCATCTCTTCTTGTCCAGCGAAGAACACGCTGAAATCTGGACAGTTGTTGATCTGTAAAGGGAAATCATATTAAGGTTTTAAGTGACACAAGTTTCCTTAGGAACACGAGGTACGGACTTGAAGAGTAGCCTAATAAAAAACATAACTGTCAGAGAACTCAGTAAATACATTTTATTGCCAACGTTTCGACAATCGCTGTTGTCGTCATCAGTGCATACTGACGAGAAGCTTAAAATTGTGCGCTATATACACGAGTAGGGTAAAAATGAAAACGTGACGCAATTTGTGACGTCATGAAGTAACGGAATGGAAATCAGATACAAAAAATTCCCGATTAGCAATAGCAATATATATTATCCCCATTTTGCGGTAAAACTTATTAGCTATAGAACTTCAATAGACCGGGAAACTTTTTGTAGCACTTGTAGGTATGTGTATATTTTACGTTTGTGGAACAAAAATTTTAAACAACATATACAATGTAAAACTCGTACCTGCGACAGGCTGAGGTTGGTGTACAAGCAGGTATCAGTTGTCGTACACACTTCAGGGAATCGGTTGGCAGCTACTGATGCACTGGTAAACGCGCCTTCCCACAAAGAATTCCGGCCGAAGCTTACTGCTACATCGTAGGCTAATGCATCAGCTGGAGTATTGGGCCTGGCTGTGATGTTTATAGCGAACGGCAACTCAATGACATTGTCGGTCCACATGGTAAACATGGAATTGCGTAGATTGGCGTATTTTAGGTTAAATTTGGTGCGAAGGCGATGAAGCTTGGTGCAAGCTATGAACTCGTTTCTGAGAAGAGTGTTGATAGCCGCCAATCCCGGGTGGTTATGGACAATTGCAAATTCGTAGAAGGAGCCACAATCCTGAGGCGCATACTCAACCAATGCCGATTTGGGCAGTTCCTTGTACTTGAAGCTGAAGTCTGTTGTAAATTGGCTCTCGAGCAATGGCACGCAACGCACACACGAGACGTTCGAAATGAAGAGCAGATCCTTCCAGGATGAAGCAAGAGGAAGCCCCAGGATCGCAGAAATGTCGAATCTTCTTTCGCCGACGTAATACATCATGTTGGCTGCCCACTTACGATCAGGAACTTGCTCCTCAAACGTCTCTAGGATTCCGAACCTCAGATTGTCGTCGGTATAAAAGTGATTGAGAATGCTGACAACTCTATCTGGAAGGTAAAGGTAGGACAAAATACCTCGGTTTATGTCCACGTCTGTTTGCCAGTTGAAGGTTCTTGCGTCCCAGTTCAAGAGATGGCTCGTAATGCTTAAGTACGGTAGTTTAACATCTAGATGGTGGCATTTGGCACATCGGTTCGGTTTCAGTGACAAGTGAGCATAGTATAAAAGACTCGCAGGCACTGACCAACGCATTATCGGGTGTAGCGACGACTTGGTAGTTATATCGATTCGGAAGTTGGTCTCGCCTTCCAGGTTCTTGCAAGCCAAAATCGCACAGGTGATGCATGTAGGGTTGTACTCAGTATCAGTATCCAGGACTCTAACCTCATTCTGCACGTTGCTCTCCATCAAGGTGTTGGGTAACATCTTTGCCGGAAAAACAAATTTGGTCGTAGTTATAAGGGCTGTGGTGTTGGGCGACGTGAGATCAACCTGCGTTTGCCATAGATTACATGTAATTGTGGCCTTAACAGCTATCGCGGTAGGAGTTCTTCTTGCCACGTCGTAGCGAAGGTTAACGAACGGAACAGGCCGGCCGTCGCGACGCAAGGCTTCGGCATGAATGATGTTGTTGCAGTTGCCAGCGGTGTCGTTAACAGTTCTGAAACGCATGCGGATTTCGGTGAACGGCACCATTGGGATATCAAGAGAATCCAGAGTTGTCTCTGTAAGGAATCCGCTCATTGCGCCGTCGGTGACGGGGGTGGTTTTGATGCTGAAGTGTCCTACTGATGGTCCCGGTGCTGCCAAGGTCCCCTTGTTCAACTAAAAGCAAACACGTTACAGTGTTAGAGCAATAAACATTTTAAGGTTAAAAGCTTATTAAGTTGATGGTAAAAGGGAAAATGACAACGCAGTTTACGTCGTCACTCTCGCTATATATATTTTTAAGCGTGCTTGGAAAAATTGTCCTGTTTTTCTGGAATGCAATTTACAATCGTACGTACTGAAATAGATTACAGTCGTCATACCATACATACTTAGTTGTTTCGCTTATATAAGCTCACCTTTACACGAGCGGTGTAACTGGATATGCTGTCAGATTCGCTTTTCACCATGCCCTTTGCCGAGTAGTGTCCCAGGATTGGCAATTGGAACTTTCCAGTTATTGTGTAAGTTGTAGCTTCTGCTGAGTGCTATAAACCAATTACCAGACGTTACATTTATTAGATGGTTACAGTTTCCTATCTTCCGTGTTGTTGCTGTTTATGGTAATGGCTGAAATATTGCGCTGTTGATTACGGAGTTTTACTGAATACCCAAGCTCTGATACTTGGTTTTGAGCATTAAGACTGTGCTGATTGATCACAAGTCTTGCTTAGTCCTACTATAGCTTTGTCAGATATAAACCCTGATGCTTAAGACTGGATTTTCTGGCTTTATGTATTATAGTGCCTACAAAGAAGATGCTTATGTAACTCACATGTGAAAAGTAGCGGAAGAGCTCCAAGAAACTGTTATCAGGCGTGGACTGTCGAGCAATCTTCAGTTCGTTGTTGTAAACGAAGCTGCCGTCTGGTCTGGCCACCTTCACAACGGCAAGGTAGTAGTCAAGTGGACTGTTGTTCATCTCCTCGTTCACAAGCTGGACGGCTGACTTTAAGCTCGCTATCCAGGGCTGTTCATTGGCATATGTGTATTCGCAGCGAAGTTCAGATAAGGATGGGAGATATTTGACAGCCATCTTCAAACCGTCTGTGATGTCTTGCTCAGCAGGGTTAATGGTTCTTCCAAACTGTAACCAAAAGAGCTTTTCTGCATATTTTTTGCGAAACAAAGCCTTGGTTTAACTCATATGCCATATTTGTTTTAATTCGTTCACCAGTAGTGACACGTACAGCCAAGTAAACTGGATTGTTCATTGTGGCGTAAAATTTAAACTCGGTCATGTAAAATGTATTTTAGAAGTCGATGTCTCTAATGTGATCCTTTAAGAATACGCGGTTATTCTTTAAGCTTTCGATTAAACAGATTTCTTACAGCAATTTCNGCGTGCTCGGAAAAATTGTCCTGTATTTCTGGAATGCAATTTACTATCGCACGTGCTGAAATAGATTACAGTCGTCATACACTACATACTTAGTTGTTTCGCTTATATAAGCTCACCTTTACACGAGCAGTGTAACTGGATATGCTGTCAGATTCGCTCTTCACCATGCCCTTTGCCGAGTAGTGTCCCAGGATTGGCAATTGGAACTTTCCAGTGACTGTGTAAGTTGTCGCTTCTGCTGAGTGCTATAAACCAATTAACAGACGGTACATTACGCTTTATTAGATGGTTACAGTTTCCTATCTTCCGTGTTGTTGCTGTTTATGGTAATGGCTGAAATATTGCACTGTTGATTACGGAGTTTACTGAATACCCAAGCTCTGATACTTGGTTGTGAGCATTAAGACTGTTCTGATTTATCACAAGTCTTGCTTAGTCCTACTATAGCTTTGTCAGATATAAACCCTGATGCTTAAGACTGGATGTTCTGGCTTTATGTATTAAAGTGCCTACATAGAAGATGCTTATGTAACTCACATGTGAAAAGTAGCGGAAGAGCTCCAAGAAACTGTTATCAGGCGTGGATTGTCGAGCAATTTTCAGTTCGTTGTTGTAAACGAAGCTGCCGTCTGGTCTGGCCACCTTCACAACGGCAAGGTAGTAGTCAAGTGGGCTGTTGTACATCTCTTCGTTTACAAGCTGGACGGCTGACTTTAAGCTCGCTATCCAGGGCTGTTCATTGGCATATGTGTATTCGCAGCGAAGTTCAGATAAGGATGGGAGATATTTGACAGCCATCTTCAAACCGTCTGTGATGTCTTGCTCAGCAGGGTTAATGGTTCTTCCAAACTGTAACCAAAAGAGCTTTTCTGCATATTTTTTGCGAAACAAAGCCTTGGTTTAACTCATATGCCATATTTGTTTTAATTCGTTCACCAGTAGTGACACGTACAGCCAAGTAAACTGGATTGTTCATTGTGGCGTAAAATTTAAACTCGGTCATGTAAAATGTATTTTAGAAGTCGATGTCTCTAATGTGATCCTTTAAGAATACGCGGTTATTCTTTAAGCTTTCGATTAAACAGATTTCTTACAGCAATTTCCATTCCTTTGCTATCAACGATTTGTTCGTTTACAACTGTAATAAGGGGTCCCGTGGTAACTTTCATCTGATAGTGATAGCGCTGGTCGCTCCTCACGTACAGGCCAATGTCCATTGGGTGGTTGTAGCAGCCCTGCAAGACATAATTAAATTGCTATTTTTGCATTGCTTGCAAGTGCGATATCGTCGTTTCTTATTATGACTTAGTTACCATGTCAGACTGCCTTTTCACCTTTTGCTACAAGATTTTTGCACGCAGTTGTAGCAGTAAGCTTAAATTGTGAAAAACACGCTTGATATAAGTCCCACAACGTCAGAAAAAAGATTAACCTTGTAATACAAACGTGAGCCTCTGTTGCAGTTGCTGTAGAGGCAAGTTTCGGCGCATGCGCTATTTCTCGGGATCACCTTTAAGACGCCGTTTTCCACCGCCAAGGTGTTGGATCTGAGTATAGGAAGAGACTATTCAGAAACTTTTAAAGTTGAAGAAATACATGCAGCATCGCAAATCATTGGTACCAACTAATGCGTTTATCAAACCACTTGACCAAATCCATGGTGGTCAATTTCGGAAATCCTAATCGGAAACATAAATCCAAAGATTCAAACGGTATTTCTTCATGCGGACTTACGTAATGCTTAGAAGTTCAGTAGACTCCGGTAACGGGGCGATGTTGAAAGCCACCTGGTTCGGTTCCACGTCAATACTTACACTGACGTCACTGCTGTGGCCTGCGTTGATCACGTACCCGGCGCCGCATGTGGCACCACCTGGCAACTGAATTTTGTGGCTCCATTCTAGGCTAGATCGTATGCTGAAAAGGAATAAACTTTAAGGCGCAGAGAAAGGTTTTGATAACGTTGAGAAAGTTGTTTTCATGAGCTGATGGGCACGTATAACTTGCGCTAAGCTGCACGGCCGTCAATAAACTTATAAATACAACATTAAAGTACCTATAATCGAACGCTTTATTTTTTCTGTGCCGTTAAAACGAAACTTAGCCTTTAGCAGATTTTTAGCGGTATTCTTGGGTGATGATTACAAATTAATCAACACTTTTTCTGACTACGAACTAATCAGCACTTACAATGGTTTAGCTTGAACAGACACAGTGCCCCGCCTGTAAAGGATGATGTTCCTGATTTGTGCGGTCAGAGTCGACCGAAGGTTGTAGTAGTAAGCAAGATTTATGTGTTGCACGTGCGGTAGGCCGATTGAAGTGGGTGAAGCGGTGTGAATTTGTAAAGGTTCGTCGGCTTCCAAACTGCTGTAGCTTTTGCCGGTCTCAAAATCCCGCGAAAGCTGCAGAGAAATAAAACAGTGTTTTTTGTAGTCCTCGTTCACCCGTATAAACAGTTGTTAGTGAACGGGTCAACTTAAGCGTTTTGAAGCGTCGATATAAAGTATTTCTGATATATTATTGCTGGTACATATAGTCTACCCTGAGTCGCATCAAAAGCTAACCGAATACCTTGTTTTAAATTCAACCAATTTTTCTTTGTTTCCATCGTATACGCTTTAAAGATTCCATAACATTAAAAAATGACCACATAAAGATATGTAGCTCAACAACCACAAGTTGTTTGGCCTTTTTTATGTCAGGATGTTTTTAATCAAAATTTAATTGCCGTTGTGCTTAAAGATGCGATGTTTTGTCGTTTCCTGAGTTCCAATACTAACAGTATACACGACGTACCTTCCACAAGCTCATAAGGTTCATCTTCCTCAGCCACGGCATTTGGATAAGTTTGTACAGGTCAATTTCGTTGTTCAGAAGCTTAACGTAGACTGGCATGTTGCTTTGCATTTTCAACATGTTAAACGCCACGTACGCCTAAAACAACACAGAGTTAAAACAATGTTGCATATTACTTTTTAGCTTAGACTTGTTAACAGCACCATTCAAGGAAGCGACTCGGCGGTATACATTTGCCAAGAAGACGAGCGTTTGCACTTAACTTTCTACAGGAGTTTTTCACATCGATTCTGTTGATTGTAAAGCATCACGTGCTAATGAAAACCTCAATAAAATTCAATCTTACGAACATATCCCATTCAAACGTACAAAAAATAAAATGCTTTTGATGTTAACTTTTGACTTGTAAGCCTCACATTCGGGCCTGAATGAGACAAGAATATGAAGATTTGTGCAAACTGCTGCATTTTGCCAACTCTTTTACCGGGCGAATTAGTCATCTTATCATTTTAACATCTATGGGCCGTTACGTGATCTTATACCTCATCTTGGATTTGGGCTAAGCTACGTAGCTCGCTTTCGGTAAGTGGTGGCAGGGCGTTGCTGGCACTATCCATGAGCTGGTAGAAGGGCAAATTCAAAAGTTGTTCCAGTCTTGGTTCAGCGAAGATACCCCTGCTTCCAAACAGAGGCCGGACAAGCGAGAGGATCTTGTTCAAATCCGCTGTCAACTCCATAAGTGTTATGTTTCTTGATTCCCACTGCAATAAAATGCATTTGTGTGTTATTATGTGCAGTTACAAGGAAGGTTGCAGCTCAGCGCCATTCATTTCCCACACATGATGTCTTTCGTAAGAGAAGAGAACTTACCCAAAGCAGGTCATTTACCTTTAGACCTCCAGTTTATAGTCTTATGGTTGGTTCACATTTAACCACCTTTCTTCATGGGCTGTTATTAAGACAGAACTAAGCTTGTTGTTGCTTTTGAGTGGGGCGATGAGATTACTGTTTTGTTAGGAAAGGTGGACTAAAATTAATTCTTTGAATTATGACTTTTTTCTAAATAGCAATGACGGTTATAAAGGTGATTTAAAACCAAACCTCCAGCCTAGGCAACCAGCACGTTTAATCTGGACAAAGGATCCGAGTTAGCATTTTACACCTATCAAACGTTGGGGAAGATTAGGCACTTACCTCTCCCATTACTACAACATTTGCCATAAGTGGGATGATGGTATCTTGTGGAAAGACAATGTTGGATCGAACGTAGAAGTTGACATCTCGATTCAAGTACGGCACGAAGATCGATCTTGCAAAATTATACTGTTTTTCGGAAACTGGTTTCACCTGATTTCGAAGGTCAATTTCTGCCCAGTTGTTTCTTCTCAGAGATTGCAAAACGGTATCGGCGAAGCTGTCGACAAAACAGAATGAAATTAAAACTAAATGTGGGTGAAACGATAACTTCTTTTGCAACTTGTTTTGAATCACGTCTACAATCCAAACGGCAACCTTGCGTTGGCTTTGTATCTAAGTAAGGCTGTGTGAATCGAACAGCTTCATTTATGGAAGTTTGCAGTACCTATATCATGTCCAAGACAAGTATTAAACTTATCTGGAACTAGCTTTGTAGCCAGTCCCTTGGAAATAGCAACTTTTCGGGTTTGAAACGAAATCGGTTGGTTGTGATGGATTTACGTGCAAGCGAACCTGTATTGAGCGAGAGCAGTATCCTTTCAGTTACTTGACTCAAAGCCCTACCTTTCGCTAAGCACACAGTAGCGGGTGCCTCTGTATTGGATCTGAGCCTTGATGTGCTCCTTGACGTAATATTTGACGGTTTTTGGTGTGGCGTCCAAGGTCACTAAATTTGATTGAATTCAAAATGTTTAGTTAAATTGTTTTGTCGACTATTTATTAAGTGTTGAGCAAACAGAAAATTACAGACACTCACCGGTGTTGACGATGTGTTAACCAAACAGAAAATTACAGACACTTACCGGTGTTGACGATGCTTCGGAGTTCTGCCTCTGTAGGGTTTTTGTTGATCAAATACGCGTAGCACGACAGACGCAGTGTGACAAGGCGGCTGTTGTCAGTGAATATGGACAGAATTTTGCTTCGCATCTGCGTCAATACGAATGTTTAAGATGTCAAAAACCCCAATACGTAAGTTAGGTTATCATGCCACGGAACACAGGCAAAGTTTGGGTTTTTCAATATGCGTTATCCGCAACCCGCATATTTTGAGTAGTTTGTAAGGACAAAACTGCAAACATTTTTTATTTGATATATCTGTGACTGTTACCAGTGCAATACATAGGTTTTCAGCAACTTGCGGTATCACCAAATTCTTAGCATTATAGGTTGCCATGCTTTCTTGTTTGTTTCATTTTAAACCCCGTGGGCAGAGTAACGCCTAACTGAGGTATGCTTACAACGAGTCCAACGTCTACTTGTGCCTCACTGCGCTCCCGGCTTATCTTGGGTTGATTTTTCATTTTAATAAGGTGGTGACTTTAATTCAGGTTCACTGTATTGGAAGTATGTCCCTCAAGTTTCTTGCTCGAGGGACTGTGATACGCTTAGAATCCAGAACCTAGCGAGCACAAGGCAAGAAGCAGTATTGAACTTACCGCTGGCTCAACAGGGAGATTCCTTATTGATCTGACGGCTTCTAGCGCCACTGTAACCGGTGCGTTAACGTTGTATGCACAATTGATGAATAGGGCTCCGTTAAGTCTTGCCTTCTCAGGAAGAGCGCTCAATGTCTTGATAGCCGCTAGCATCAGGATTTCATGTTCTGTTACAAGAGACGTGCTTATTAATAATAGCAAAAACAATGCTGGATTTTTGACGGGCCTTACTATCTGCCAAATACTTCTAGTATTTTGCGTTTGCAATAAAAATTTGGTTTTTGGCGTAAGTTTTGTTAAACAAATTTCGTTCAACATTAAAAAAAACTGTAAACCAAATCTTTAAATCCATAAATGCGCTGTTGAAAACTGTTGTAATATATTTCTAGTTTAGTTTTTTCTAGTTTTACAAATAAGTTATATTTACAACTATAAAAAGGTGTACAAAGCAGTTTTGTACCGTTATAAGTAGTTGAAATTGAACAGTCGGTGTTGAGAAGAGTTTTAAGGTAGTTGATTGCGTCAGTCACGGAGCTTTCTACCGTTTCAAGCTCATTCGTATTCATGTGACGTGCAAGGACTTTTCCGAGAGTCAACACAGTCAATGGTGTGGTGCGTTGACTGGCAAAGTACTGCAAACATTTTTTTAAAGTCAGTTTTTAGAAAATGTTACGCTGAAATGTGCAACATTTGATACCTTTTTATTAATTGCGATTAAAAAGGTTAAATTTTTTCGGAAGGTTTTCCCAAATGTGCCGGCTATAGTGGGCATACTCCGGAGTTGTGTTATGCTTAATCTTGATAATTTGCTTCGAAAATCCCAATTTAAACGGTTTTATATGTTCTTTCATCAAGTCTTTCGAAAGCATTAAAAACTGAACCTTAAAAACGTGTACAAATGAGGACGTCAAGTTCCCAAAATATTTACTGTTGTTAACTCTTTGGCAAGCTGTCTCTAAACAGAAAACATACATGCGCGGCAGCAACGGTTTCAGCACTTGGTCGCTCAAAGGTGGCCATCGCCTTCATCACGCCTTTCTCGATTTCCACTGCCTTGGTCGACAGGTCAACGTCGCGCAGAAACCTCTGCAAACCACTCTGGCAACTCAGTGACTCTTGACAAGCCGGTAGGTGGCAGCGAAGAGCAACAGTGCTGCACCGGCAGAGGAGTTTCACCCAAATACTCCTGCGTTGAAAACAAAGCAGATGTTTTATTCTGAAACTAAAGTTTGGGCTTTGTCTACAGGCACGCTTTAGTTTAGGTCGTAAATCGGTTTACTATTTTGTTGTGTATATTCAGGGCCAATGCGACATTGGTTTAAAGGAAGAAAGTGTTTGCGCAAAGTTGAAACAATGTTTCTATGGTTTCTTTCGGCAATCTATTTGGATAAGGGCCTTACGATGCTATGTTTTGCGACAAAATATATATTTCTAAGTCTATCGACAGACATGGTTTTCTTAAAGACTTTTTCCACACCTAAGTAACTTTACAGATATTGCTCATTAAAAACGCTCCAGGCTTGACTTGAT
Source organism: Phallusia fumigata (assembly GCA_008931825.1). NCBI lineage: Eukaryota > Metazoa > Chordata > Ascidiacea > Phlebobranchia > Ascidiidae > Phallusia > Phallusia fumigata. The sequence goes on along the minus strand of QXVZ01023166.1, from coordinate 3,422 downwards.
TTAATTGACAAAAACTCTTACGTAAGTGCTTCAAGCTGGTCCCCGGAATAAGCAGGCGACACTGTTTTCCACAAGGCCCAAATGCCGCCATTTGGAAGAGTAGAAAAATACTCGGCGAGTTTGGCGAATTTGCCGGCCACGAACGGACCGTTGGGTGTCGTGATGAGGTCACGCAACACACTTTGGGGGTCAAAGCTTACGAATGAACCTTCAACTGTTTCCTTCCATTGTTCCTCGTACATCACGAAGTGGCGGTTGTAGTACTTCTTGATTTGGTCCCTTTCGACTAAAGTACAAATTTTGATGTATCGATTATTGCAAATTTTAGGGTCATAGTTTTTTGAGTCGTGTGTCTGTTGAAGCGTTCGTGTAAATGCAATTCAGATTTTAATAACATTAATCACAGTGTATTTTCGAAGGCCTTCATTTTTGCTTATGCGTTTTGGGGTAAAAGTGTTCATGTAAGGTTTTTACCAAGTGGAATGTTGATTTCCTTATTTGTTAAACCGTGTTAAACTCTTCAGGACAAGTCTCATTTTCTCTTAATAAAGTAGTTTTTATTGCAAGTACTAACGAAACCAATTTGTTGTTTTTAGATTAAATACACATGGAAAGTCTTTTATACATGGTCGATCTTCAGGCATTTACCTGTTGTAATTCTGTCATTAGCATCCATCGCATCGTCCGCCAATCGTTTCATGTTCAAACGAACATTTGCGCGAATATTCTCTGTGTTTCCGACCAAAGTATCGAGTAGGGGCTAAGAGAATAGGCAGCATTGGACACAAACACAATATTCGAACTCGGACAGTTAAAACTACGCTCACTTTCATGTGCTTTACTTAGACTTGTGTTTTAATAAGTTTATACATCATTGTTAAAAAGGAATTAAACGGACACCGACACAGCCAAGCGCTGTTGAAATATAATAAATGTGTATTTTGTAAATTGTAAAGCAAAAACCTTGCCGTTTTGCCGTGAAAACGGGTGGTGACAATGTAATACAAATGCAAAATAGTACATTTATTTTGTCCTACTGATCGCACCCAATGTAAAAGCCTAGTTCTCAGCATGTGTCAAGGGTTTGTAAACACAAGAGGTGTAAGTACCTTGAGATAAAGATTGGAAATCGAGACGCCCGGCTTGTTTTCCACGCATCGCACTTCTTCAACCAGACGCCCTCTCTCCAACACATAGTTGCACTTTTGCACCGGCGGCTTTTCCAACTTGTGCGCCACGCCGATTATCTGCAGAAGTGCCGAATGCTAAGTTACCCGACTGATGCACCAAGGCAGTGTAATTAAGTCGGTCCACAATTTAATTAAAGCCTAGCTTTGCTTAAAATTTGCGACGCCTTTGGAAAAGTACGTTGGACTTTCGACGCACCAGAGATAAGAATTTAATAGGACGCTTATGATCGAAATTGTATTTATTGATACAGAAACAAAACGCTACGAAACGGAAATAATTGTGCGACGCCCTTGGAAAATTGAAACGACACACCAGGGGGTCGCGACGCACAGTGTGGGGAACTACTGATGTAACTGAATACTTATATTTTATGACAAAATTTCACAAAGCCGATATTAATTCTAATGATGAAATCCAATTAAAATTGATCACTGTAACAATGCATTGTGTGTTCTCTGTTGTACATAGTCAACTCACCAGATCGCTTGCCAGCGCTCTGAAATCGGAATTTTCGTAGGGAGTATGAATTTGCCCGTAATCTTTGATGCTCCATGGGTGCTTGAAGTTTGCAGTGTTCCTTTCCACTATAACATTACGTGGTGCTCCGACCGCCACAGTTTGGATTTGAGCGCTGACGTTGCCGATTCCAAAGATGTTTGCCTCTTCATACTAAGAAAGGACACGAAATCATTGAGTAAATCGAAGTATTTAAGCCAGTAAGAAGGAGGTTGCATGAGCAAAAGCGAGGGTTGATATATTGGTATTAGCTGGGTTTATATGGGTTCAGCAATTTTCCTCCGAAATGTTTATTGTATTATATTTACAGTTGTTTTATTTGGGCCGCTTACATTTATCAAGCATATATGCATATATGCTGGCCGAATTAGTACTTAAATCGACATGCTTTATTTATCGTTTCGGCAATAACTCATTTGATCATCAGTAACGCAATAAGGTTTACATCAGACCGGCAGTTATATAAGCACGTTTACTTCAATATCTACGAACGCCTGATCTGGTTAAAATTTTACCGAGCTATTTTTACTCAAGTTTGGTGTCAAAGTTACATTTATGCAAAAAACAAGTCATGCGTTAAAGGGTCAATATAGCTAGCTTGCATCGCCGTTTACTGGGTCACTTACCTCTACTGGTGCGTTGAGTCCAGCAACCCTGAGAGTGGAGAAGTTGATCTGGAGAGCCGAAAGTGCCGCTTTCTTGATGTTGAGAATATCCGATGGTTCGGAATTATCAGCAAACACCTTTGTTATCTGCAAAAAGATGAAAAAAATGGGTCAAAAACGCACGGATAAGAAAATACTCCAACCAAACACGCGTGGTTTTAACAGTTTGGCCTGTTTGTATGACAAGCGCAAATAAGTCGGTGGTTTTTGTTTTCACTGAGTAAGCTATTTTTGGGTTACACGAAAGTTCACACTAATTAAAAAATAGAAAATACTTCCTTGCATTTTTTTGTTTCCAAAAATAGACAAGTACAAAAATCCCAACGAAAAAAAACTGAATAAAATGTCTACCTTTCCATCACCAAAATGGAAATACACGGCGTTCCGTCTCATAAGCTTGGCGACACGATTAAGCGACGATGGGTTGTTATAGGCCAGGGTACCGTTCGAAAGGGGAGTCCCCTCGAACACCTGGCAGTTCTTGAAGGACATGGTTCCTGCGCACTGATAGGGAATCTTGATCTCCACAGAACACCTAAATATGTTGCACTTTGGTAAAAAAATAATCTTGAAAGACGAAGGACAATGTTGTTGCACTTTGCCATGTAATACGGAATAACATTCAAGAGATAGGTAAAATTCACTTGATGATTGGCGCAAACGTCGTGACTTAAATATTTTATTGCAATTGTTACCTGCAAACGGTAACAAAGGCCTTACTGATTTGTTGTTTATTCTGTGTTTTTTACGTAAAAGATTAGGTATTGTGCAGGACAAATGTGCACTATAGTCCCTTCGCCAATTTTTGACGTTGCTTGGTATAGTTGTTATGTTTTGATATAAACGCAAGTTTTGGAATGCTACGTCATAAGGTGCATTTTTAACACGAAAAAGATCTTTAATAAAGCTGTTTCAGGAAGTAATTTCGAATTATTACGTTCTTTGTAGGTGTAAATATATTGAGGCCCAATGTCATGTAGCAATACCAGTTTAGCCTACCTTAACATTGCGCCGTTTCGGATGTCGTGTTGTTGACTTTCAATGATTCCT
>QXVZ01023150.1:0-38650 GCA_008931825.1 Phallusia fumigata | reverse complement strand
CGTCATAATCTGCTCTTGGCCGTTAAAAAACTAGTCAACAAACAAAGCTAAAAAAAACAACATGAACATGTATCTGGTAAGCGGCCTTAAAAAATAAATTCCTTAAAAATGTTTTGCAGTGTCATTTCGGCGAAATGACAGTGGTACAAAAAGGTATGAACGAAATTTTGTGCCCCAACAAGAAGTTTCAATTAAAGCTGAATTTGACATGTGGGCAAGCTTTCAGGTACATTTCCATTTTTTCGATTTTTAAGACTTAAATTTGTCACAGACCCAATTTTGTAAAATACAAAAATTTTAGAATATTGAGGCTGCACATATTTACTATTGGGTGGGCAAGTCTGCAAAATAGTCTGTCTTATTGTAGCATGGTGCATTTGTATTGTTGTTAATTCTTGTAAACTGACTGTGGACCCACTTTCATAAGTATTTTGTTTTTGTAATTTAAAGCCAGATAATGATTTTGTGGGTGAGATAAATTTTATTTTTTACATGATTCAGGTGGAGGTGTGTGGATAAAAATCTCTTGATTGGAGTTTTTTCACATCGTGTATGGCTGCTTCATCAGAGTGAACATTGCATTTACTATAAAGTTCTAGCATGTTCCCACTGGTCAGTGATCTCCACAAAATTGTCTGGTAAATGTTTATGATTGAAACTGTGTTATAAACTTCACCTAATTCGTAATGTAATTTTTTTAGGCAAAAGAAAACAGCATTCTCTTACAATCGATGACCTTATAAGTTTTTCCTCATTATCAGGGAATTTAACCAAACCAAGCAACAGAAAATGCAGCTGTGGAGAATTTGAACAAGCATTGCTCAAAGATTATTTGCAAATCAATGTCTGCTGGAAAGATCTTTTATCAGAATGGATTACAAAGGATAGGTAGATTTGAGAAACTATAAAATTAATCTTCTTTTTATTTAATATGGGTCACAAATACAAATTGTTTTCACTGGTTTAATGGGTGGATTTGGATGAAACTTCTTTGACTCCATACCGCAAGTGGTTAACCCCTAGCCCCCTTGAATGGAAATTAATAAACAATGCTGGAACTTATAGCCCAAGCAGTTACCCTGCCCTTTGACATGAGTCAAATTATTAAACAATGTCAGATTTAAATGAAATTTAAACATTTTTTGAAAAATCAACGGTACATCAGTTTATATGTTAAACCCTTTAGCTTAGCAGTTTACCTAAACTAGAAACCTGTAAAGTTTGTAGATTGTGCTATAGTGGTGTGTCATTCTGTTTTTAGTTGTTGTTATAATCACCAGCTTTTTCTACAAATCAAACAGATTATATTAAATTGATCAAAAATATCTACTACAATTTACGCAGGTCACACACCTCTGATCTACAACACTGTGTGTGTGGGGACCCATGTGGTGAAAGCTTTTGGTTTGAGCCATTTTTATGCAAATATAAAATGGGAGTCTTTGATATGATCTATTTCAGATGCTTGTCATATTCAAGTTTTATTTTACCTACAATATCGAAATGTATGTTACAGAACTTTTTGTAAGCCTGGTATTCCAACCCATGGCATTCATGTTCTTCGACAAAACCCGGCAGAAACTTTAATTTCTTTTTTGTGCTCCGTCAACAATTCTATTCACAGAATTGTTCCTCTTATTGACAAACTGTGTAATGAATTTGGAGACAAGGTATGTCAAAGCTACTTACTGATAAAATAAAAAAGACATTCATCTGTTTCTACAAGCAAACATGTGGCAGTTTGGCAAATATAATTTTAGTAGGACACAGTTTTTTGCTGGAGCACGCCTGTTACAAATCCAAAGTTAGAAATTTACATTCTGTAACAGAGACAAAACAGGACCTGGTGTTTAGTCACTTACAATTAATTATGCTTTTTTATTTATAGTTACTTGAGTGTGATGGAAAAATGTTGCATGATTTTCCAAACCTCCAAACCTTAAGTAGACTTGAAAACATTTCTAAGTTACGGAAGCTGGGATTTGGATACAGAGCAGAATTTATAGTAAAGTGTGCTTCACAGGTATCCATTTTATGCACACTATTTGATTTAAACAAGTATCCTTGATTTATGCTTTTCTGTCAGGTTCTTCATAATGGAGGAGAAAAGTGGATGAATTCTTTAAGAAGTGAAAATTACACAAATGCATGTGAAAAACTAGTGCAGCTGCCAGGAGTGGGAAACAAGGTTGGTTTAATAGTTGAGTTACATATTATTGCATAAATAGTGATTTGAACTTACATCAGTGAACTGACAAATAAAATCTTGTAACATTTTAATTATAAACCAATTGGGTTAAGGTTGCAGATTGTGTATGTTTGATGGCACTTGATAAACCAGAAGCAGTACCAGTGGATACACATGTTCGACAAATTGCTGTTCGCGACTATGGCCATAAAGTTACTGCAAAATCACTCACTCCAAATACATATAGACAGCTGGGTGAGTGACTTCAAACATCCAAAGATTGTACATCCAACTTTGTGTGGACTAAATTCTGACTATATTTTCTCATTGTTCTCATTGTTATGTTTTTGCATTTTAAAGATACATTTTGAAATAATAACAGTAACTAATATTGATGCCAAATCTAAAAAAATATGTTTTGTTTTACCAGGAGATTTTTTCCGGTCAATTTGGGGAACGCATGCTGGATGGGCACAAGCAGAGCTGTTTGTCGGTGAAATCAACCTTAATCCGGAATTATACAGTTTCAACTCAAACAACACAGGAAAGAAAAAGAAGCATAACTAACTATTAACATCTAATTTAAAGTTTTTTGTGGTAATTATCGAGGTTGGCATCAGTTTTGTATTGTATTTTTTACATCCACATGGACATAATAAACAAAACAACTTTGTAGTGAGTAAATGAAACAAGGCATGGGATGTTTGTTTTTCCAACCAATAAAAAGTTATGGACTTCCACCAAAAGTATCCNGGACTGGGAATGTATGAAAAATTGTATGTTACTGCTTGCGGGTATTGCGCAACATTGCGTCCCATTGCACAACATCTGTCAACATGAAACACGGTCCGCAACCAATTTTAAATAATACATGACATGTTTTCTAATTTTACAACGCCGCTGTAAAATGGTATTGGTGGATGTCAGGAATTCGATACGGTTTGTACGAATTCCCTAAACGAGCTTTGTGCAGTCAATCCTAACAAGATTTTTCTAAAGATTTCAGTCTGTCGTGGAGTTGTTTAATGAAATAATGAACAGGAAGACATTATGGAAAGTATTTGATACGACCAAGTGATTTTACATCTTGGAACCGTTTTAGGAAATAGCAATGGTTAATTCAACTTATAGCAACATTTCTCCTACGAATCGGTGTTAAACCGACAGACATACAGGTGTAAAAATACACTAACAAATAAATGCACTTTACAATGAAAAAAAAACTATTTGCACAACTGGTAGAAAAGTTTAACGATACTTTCCGAGTGCATACTTTTCAGCCATGACTTTTGTTTACTTGAACATGGTTTTAATCCAAGAAAATTCGATTTAAAGGATAATCTTCTGCATTGGTACAACCGTTGACGCTGGCCAGCAAATTAGGTTTAGTAATATGCGAACGTAGAAACATTGGCGACCAATTAAAATGCAAGCAGTTTCTCCAGTGTTTTGAATTACAAATTTTCACCAAAGTACAAAAGTAAGGTGTAAAGGAAAGCAAACGTTTTACCAGTCAAGTATAAATAATAAGAAAGAAATGAAAACAGATTTAGTGATAATTAGGACTCTGATAATACTTTATGACACACAGAATTAATCTCTAAAAAACACAATATAAGTGTAGAAAAAACAAAACTGCACTGTCAGTGACAGTGCTCATTTATATCCACTATCACCGCCTTTTTCCAGCCAAAGAAAAAATAACCAAGTCCTGCGCCCACAATTATTGCAATGGCGAGATATCCGTTGTATGACATGAATATCAGCATAAGAGCATAACTTACAGTAACCTGTATAAGGTGTAGGAGAGTTTGGAGCCAGTGTGAGGAGGAACACATGGTTTGCCTGCAATAAAATAGTTCTTGTTTACAACCGCTGTAGTATGGAATGCAGACTATGAAAACAATTTTTGTCTGCATGATGACAAAATAACATGTATATTTATTTCAAGGCACAAACAATAAAGCAGATGCATATTTACTTCTTGAAAGTCAAGTTATGCATTCCAGTGTTAATAATTGCTACATGTGATATTATGCTACTTTTAATTTCTTTTCATGGTAAGCATGATGGATGCTTTTGTAAACTGACAGCCACATTCAGTGTTTTGCCTTTTTATGATTAATTGCATAGTTTGTACCCAAACAGTTAAGATTAAACATGTAGGTGCAAAAGCCTATTGTCACAGCAAACATTTTGTTTGAGTACTTGGAAAGTGTTTGAACAAAGCTTGACCCTGGACTGCATTTGCGACAGATCTTGTCATATATAGGATTTGTCATAGTTAAGAAATTAACTCTACTCAAACTGAATCTTGCACAAATCATCACAAGTTTTTTTCTGTTTGGTAATTTTTTGAAAAAAAGAACATCTTTCTTTTCCTTTTACAAAAATAATCTTAGAAACTATTTGCCAATTTTGGTAAGTTTCTTTTTTTCACTATGCATGGTGTAAACACATAGTATGCTTCAACAGAATTGTAAAATTTTTGCTTGGGAACAGTCTGTTTGTGGTTGATAGTTTAAAGTAAGACTCGTTCATCTGATGTGTATGGGTTGTTCAATCGTGCACTTACTGCAATGAATGTGAGTGTCCAACGTAATGGTCACCCTGACCATTGGAATATGCTGCAGCCATTTTTCCCTTGGCAATGTGTCTTTTTAAAAGTGTTTCCCTTAATACTTTGAGACCTTCATACAGCATGGCAACGATACAAACAGCAATGCAAGCACCAACCATCCCTACAAAAACAAACAACAAAGTAAATAATTGTAAAAAAATAAAAAAATGATTCATCTAGTTATTCAAAAGAATATTACCTCCAGCTGAATTAACAGTCCATTCCTTAAACAGGATTGGAACTTCAGTAACACCAAAGTAAAATGTCATCTGAAAGTGTCAAACAGTGATACATGGTATTTAGTTAAATGTTTTAACTGGGTAAAGTTTACTTAAAGGCATGCTTATTAGTGTGCTGATGAGAAGGCCTTTTTAGTGCTCTTGTCCCAAACAGTCGCGAGAATTCTAAATTTACTCATCAGACGAAATGCACTTACATACATCTTATGAGTCAGTGAATTTCCTGCTTAGCAAGCAGGAAATCGCATAATCCCTTACATGTCCCCAAATTACATTACGTACAGATCTGTCATGATGGGATGGCTCAACTTACACACCAAAAATCATAAAAGCAACCCAATAAGCCCAAATGTGAAGTAAGAAAGATATCCTTTAAAATGGATAATTAAGGCCAGAACCACTAGCTGCATGTAAATGCATAAATAAGCATATTAGAGAGTTAAAAAAAATCAACTAAATAACATATTAGATAGTTAAAAAAAAGTTACAAAATTATATCACTTTTAAATCTTAAATATGACTGTTTATTCTTACATAAAATTGATTTTTAGTTCTTTTATGTTTACAACCTACTTCAATAGAATCATAATTTTTCAACCTCAATAGTTATTTTGTGCTAGCTACCATTGTATTTTTGATATTGTGATAGTGATAAGTGGACAATAATTGCAACCCTATTTGTATAACCTTTGACACAGTTACTTACCGAATGTTCTGTGCCTCCAGTATGCCCTCCATGACCCATGTCCATTGTTGAATTCATATCAGTCATTGGAGGCATTGTGGAGTTCATTCCTGGCATAGCCATCATATGGCTGTGGTGGTCCATAGCAAAAGATATTTTTTCAGGCAAATATAAAGCAATATCTATTCCTTTCTGCCAAAAATGTGAAGCATAAGTACATTATTATGCGATAAACTTACAGCAATATATATTTTATAATATGGAATACATGGTCCTTTGTAACATTAACATCTTGCTCTGTGGTACAAAATATATACAGTGTACAAAATATTTATACATGTACTAGTAAGCATATGCATATTGCGTAAAAACAAAAAATGGCACAACAAGGAGGTGATAAACTTTAAGTAAAAAAATAAGAAATTAGCATTTGCACCAAGTACACACAAACATTGATAAGAGTGTGATGTTGCCAAACATAGAAGTGTTAAGTCAACAGTATACGCAGGTAGTTATTTACTTTACTCCTGATGAAATATTTGTTGAAATAATCATTAAATGCAAGTCGCTTGTTGTTGCATGTGGTACACTTTTAACTTTCATTGTCAAAATAAAGTTAACACAAAAAAAACTTTAAAACAGAAACATGAGTGGAAAAGTGTACGCATGCATTATATATGAATAAAGAATGTTTACAGCAAGCACCAGAACAAAGACAGCAGTGCAAAAAACAGCAATACATGCATGATGNCATAATCTGGCTAGGTTCTAAGCACAGTAATATGCCAAATATCAAGACACACTGTAAATTCTAAACATAAATTCAAATACATACGTTACACAACACACTTGTGTCTGTGTCTCAAAACATTATAAAACATCACAGCCATATGTCATTTAAGCATTTTTTGGTATTTTAAACTAGGGTGTACGTGTACCTTCATATTCAAGCAAGGGTATACCTTCAGATAAAACGATTCAGTGATAGGTGACATTGACACATGCCATACACACCAACTTCGCCGATACATTTTCTTACACCCGATGGTTTATTGTAGTAACGTCTGTTGCGTAAAGTACATTTTACATCAAGGACGCCGGATGGGCTAACTACGGGGCCGGGCGGTCCGCCTAGCCTTTTATGCTGGCAAGCCATTAGTTATTACAAACTAGCCAAATCATTAACCCACATCAGTTTTCTCTTCCCTACTTGCCTACAAGGAAGCTCTACAATGCTTATGATACACTCAGGTTGTGTACTTTGTCACCAGGCGATGCAACAAACAAAACTTATCCAAGCTCAACCCGCGCCTACAATTTGTGTCATTGTCACTTGTCAGTTGTCACGTATTTTTGCTTTGCTTGTCCTCCTTTTTTCTCTGGAGTCTGGATATGCTTCAATGATTCGCGATGCGTGATTTCTATTTTGGTAAGTTATCTATGGTATGACCAGAGACTATCAGTGTACTTTTCATTTTTATTGTTACTAGTTTAATAACCATGCATTTAAAATTGGCTTTTGTATTTCAAACGTTTTGTCAACATCATACTTGGCCATATGTAGCCTAGCTTGCAAATAATGGTCTAAGGCACGGGTGTGCAACCTGCGGGTCGCGAATAAAAATTGTGCTGCCCACGGAGAGGTGTGGATTATGAATAGAGTGCAGCCCGAGAAACGATTTCAGTATATTACTTTTTTATGTGTATTGCACAACCGACTGGAGTTCCATCTATTATCCTTGACGTAACAATGCTGTTGTGAAAGTAAGGCGAACAACGGAAATGGAATGCCTTTGTAAACGGATTGTTTTTATTGTTATGCAATCAGACAAATCCGACCTGTGTTTAAGAAAGGTTTTTCCTGCGGTCTAATGCGGGTGATTGTACTTGGCCTTCCAGTAAAAAAGTTTCACATCCCTGGCTAAATCGCTCGACCCCTGGTCAGATTAAAAAATACAGGTTGGGATTCCTTATCATAAAAATATCACCTATCTCGGAAATTTGGCGTTGGCTCGTCATACTCGTCAGACAAGGGTCCCCACCACAAATATTTCCGAATTTTAAACTCTGTTCCGTAGTTTAATTTCGCTTTGTCTTCTAACGAAAACCAAAAAAAGAAACGGATTGTTTTTACCTCAAACTACCCTGAAAACCAATGGATTTTTTTGCTTGACTGAACAGTAAACAGTTAGGACCGGCCGACTGGCGGAGCTCACGCTTGAAACGCTCTTTGCTTGAAAGTAGAAAAACAAACTCGCTTTAACACCACCTGGATAGAAGTCGTTTAACCATGGGAACACTAGAAATGTTTTTAGAACATATGGTTTACCTTGGCTGTCGCGTCTTTTTTTTTAAATATTAAAGCAATGTTGATGCACCGCAATAGTGGGGAGTTCCAAGGTTTTTGTCTCAAAAAGTTAGTGAAACTTGTCACTTGAACATCAAATTATCAATAATAAGGTCTGTTGTGTGTTTTTGTTTCTAACCAGTCTATTGTCAATCTTCACAGGCTATGGCAGTATATATGTTTTTAAATATATATACATTACATTGAATAATATAGTATAAAATGGAAGAAAGAAGAAAGGTAGTTTTGAAACGACGACCAGAAAGGATTATTGTTGGAGGATTGGTATTTTTAGTATTTGCAGTTTACTTTTTTGAATTGCTGGTAATCTTACCCAAAATCTATGGACCAGGATTTACTTCCTCTCATAAGATTGTCCATGTGTTTCTAGGTATGTGTAAGATAAAACAGTAAAAATTCAATTCGTGGTTGTATTTTTGCTGTAATTTTTCCATCAATAAAAAGCTCGATAGCCTATGCTTCAATAATATGTATAAGGCTACCTTTGGTTAGGTTTAGCTGACACATTAATATTTGTTGTAACTTTAAGATATCATCACTTTGTACCAAGACAATTTTTGCTCAAAAAAGAAAAATATGTATGTTGGCAAAATATGTAGAAATATGTCGCTAATTTGGAAGATATTGCCAAGTTTCTGTTTTGTTTTCAATAGGTACTTGGATCCTCTTTAATTCATTATTTTCACTGTGGAAATTCATCGTGGTAGATCCTGGTAGTGGGTCTGTTGTTCTTCCTAGTATACTAAAGGAAGGCTGGAGATTTTGTTATCAATGTGAAGCAAACTATCCCCCAAGGTACAAATTTTACACTTAGGCTGTTCAAATACACAAAACAAACGCTATGCTCCACTATGATGTACTGACAGGTAACCTTTGATGACTTTTAAGTGATACAAATATTATGCTAAACATGTATTACTAGATCAAACTTAGCTCAAGCTTTTAGACAACTGCAAAAACAAAATAAAAAAGCTAAAAATGTAGCATTTTAAAGTTTGCTTTTTGGCTTTTCCCTTTTTAACAGTTTTAAAATGCACGACAAACAAGTTGGGTAAAATATCTGGGCAACCCATTTACCTGCATTTTGTATGGCTCTGGTTAAGATGATTTTAACATCATATATGTTATATTTTGGAAAATTTATTTGGTAAAACAAAAATAATGGTTGTTTTTCACTGTATTGGGGGCTGCTCGAAGGATGGTTGGGAGAAGCCCAGAGCTTGGCAATTGCAAGTTACTATTTTAAATGACAGAAACTTGTGCATTTGTGAAAATGAAAAATATGGTAAGCTGAAAGGAACAACTAACTGACTGAAGAACTTAAAGCTATATGTGTACAAAATAAATCATCCCCCAATTTATAGACTAATTGACCTCAAGTCTAATTGGCCTTTTGTCTTTTTCAGATCTTATCACTGCTTTTCATGCGATCAGTGTGTATTGGTCAGAGATCATCATTGTATCATAGGTTCAAACTGTGTTGGCTACAAAACCAGAAGATATTTTTTGCACATGAACATATATTTGTGGATAGCTTTGTTGTATGCCAACGTTTTGAACATGGACTTCGTCTTTGAACTTTATCACACAATAAATTCACAGTATGTATTAGTTTTTTATACCACTTTTTGCTAAAAATATGGTTTACTATTTCTACATGTATTTGAATGCTTGAGGTATTTAAAACATTGTTTTTTTAGGACGGGTATTATTGTAATAACTGTTATTTGTTTTTAAAGATCTCTATTGACAATGTTTATGCCAATGTTGGCATGGATGTTTGGAACTACAAAAGGTGAAACATTCCTAATGTCAATGTTTACCTCCTTGTGTGTTGTGTCATTTCTATATGCAACTGCTATTCTTCTATTTCACATGAGAAACACCTTTAAGTAAGTTGAAAAAATTCTGTTTAGGCATTTAAAAATGTTTGTGCTAATACCTGCTGCAAATCCTTTGCACTGCATGGTTGCATTTTTAAAAGTGAAATTATACTTTCCAAAAAAATTAATGAACTTGTAATTGTGGCCAAACCCAGACCCTATTTACTTCTAAGGAGTAATAAAATCAAGCTAGTATTTATTGATGACACTATTGTTTTAATTTTAAAACATTTTGTTTTTAGGGGCCGTACCACCCCAGAAGTTACTAAGAACTTGGGGCAAATGTACAACTTAGGAATCACAAGTAATTTAAGAGAGGCTTTCGGTGTCAACTGGCAAGTTGCATGGATTAGCCCACTTATACCCAGCCCTTTACCTGGTGATGGGATAACTTTTAAAGAAAAGGAATTTGTGGAACAAAATGAAAAGTCTATGTAAACATTTTTAGGTTTAAAATCTTTCAGTTTCTAAAGTTTTTTATCATGTGAGTAGCAAGCAATTCATAATATGAGGGGACATGCCATGTCAAAATTTAACTATAAATGAAAACCTTAAGGGGATCCATGCAGTATTTTTGGCTGTTCTTCAAAAAAAAATGTTTGTAATGTGAATGATGGATATTATCTTCAACTTCTCACTGTGGTATAATTATGTTGAGCCCACTGATAACAGTGTTATCATCACACTATTACATATACATGGATAGCAAAAACCATCTAGCAGGTTTTTTAAAAATGCCCTCTTGTTGAGTATTGCTTTTTTAGCATGCATGTGTATCTGTTTTTACTACATGTCCCTGGTTCATGAATTTGCCAGCTTATTCACTAACAAGAGACTAAATATTGTATTTGTCAAAAATGTTTATTGATTGAAAAACTGCTACCTTTAAATATACAGTAGGTACTGTGTGCCTTCTGTAATATATCTTGCTTGGTTTGTGTTCAGTGCAGTCTAAAATTAAACTAGTACTAAGTGCACTTTGACACGAAGAAATACTGCCTTGTACTGTTAATTAAGGCTACCTATTCATCGTCCAAGTACCGACGCAATGCTGTGAGTAAAAAAGTAGTGACACGTGCTTTCAAAATACTAAATTTTTCACTAAATTATTNTCATCTAGCAGGTTTTTTTAAAATGCCCTCCTGTTGAGTATTGCATTTTTAGCATGCATGTTCATCTGTTTTTACTACATGTCCCTGGTTTATCAATTTGCCAGCTTATTTACTAACAAGAGACTAAATATTGTATTTGTCAAAAATGTTTAATGATTGAAAAACTGCTACCTTTAAATATACAGTAGGTACTGTGTGCCTTCTGTAATATATCTTGCTTGGTTTGTGTTCAGTGCAGTCTAAAATTAAACTAGTACTAAGTGCACTTTGACACGAAGAAATACTGCCTTGTACTGTTAATTAAGGCTACCTATTCATCGTCCAAGTACCGACGCAATGCTGTGAGTAAAAAAGTAGTGACACGTGCTTTCAAAATACTAAATTTTTCACTAAATTATTAGGTCTTTTTTCGGTAATACGCACAATTCAGCTGCAACATTTTTGCGAACGTTGTCTGCACCAAACATCTGTGAGGGACAGCTACAACATGAAATTGCAAACCAGGTTTAAGAGAGCTATTTTCTGCTGTGTCTAAGTCACTGTGGTCCAACTTATCTGGTAAGTTATCACACTTGAAAAAGATGACAAGAGTTTATGCAAAGTATCGACAAGGAAAAGCGATGTAACTTGCTGTCGCATCGCCTGACCACGTTGGGAACAACACAACATTTCACAGTTGCCACGATTGAAGTGGTAAAAATCTACTGCATTTGGAGAACTTTTCGAACTGCGAATACTGACTGACAACCGACTACGTAAAAAGGCCAAAATTAACGAAAGTTGTTAGTTTGCTGTTGCTACAAACGAAATTTAACCAGTGAGATTCGAACAAAATCTGTTGGGTTTAAACTGTGATTGCATTTGACGTTATAAGCAGCTATGCAATTTCTACGTCGGAGTTAGACTATAAACCCAAAACCTTCGCGTAACAAACAAAACAACACGTGCTTGTAAGCATTTGAAACAAAGTGTGACGACACTAACAAGTGAAGAAATGGCAGCTGTGGCACTTACAGCAGGGAGTACATGTGGAGCATGTTATGCTTAAAAAGCCCGACACAAAGCGACTTAAATACTACCCGATTCTTGTCGGCCGTTTCGTATAAACATGCACGATTTGACCAAAAATGAATTCGTCTAAATAAATAAAAATGCTGATAGACTGGGCGAAGTTCGTCTGCCGTCGCTAAGTTCTGAAGTAACTGTTTTGCATGTACATCAGTCGATCGATAGGGTTTACATCGCTGGGGGTTTGCGACTGAAAGGGTGGCATTGACTGTGACCCAGGCAAGTGAGGAAACCCGTCCAACGGCGAAGTAACATGCATGTTGCTGTCGTTAACAGTCGACATCAGGTTGCTATTATTGTTGTAATCGTTCAAGTGATCAGGGAGGTTGCTTTGGAAACGGGAATCAAGGTCGACAGCTCCAATAGATGTCCCTGGCGGATTGTGGTGAGCCATAAACGAGTCTTCAACCGGATCCAGGTGGGGTAAATGTGGAGGGTGGTCGTAATCGTCGTACATCAGACTTGTATCTTTAAAGCAGACGGAACGTGTTTAGACGAAATTAGAAAGACCACGTGTACCCCCAAAACAAGATAGATAACAATATTAATTTCAATTCAAAAAGCAATCCCTAAAACAATTTCAGTCTTATCTTTTTATGTCCCTCGATAAGTTAGTCTTGTTTGTTTTTATACGCTTATCTAGCCTTAAAATATATAAAGTGAAATAGACGAGGAATATTCCGTAGGACTGCATCAAACATAAACATCATAACTTATAATCCAAAATTGTGTTAAACGTTTTCACAATGTACTGACGATGCCTTAAAGAAATTAGGTCCACTAGTTCAAAAATGTTTTCATAAAACACTAAACTTTTGAAACGTTGTGAAACAAAACAAATTTGATGTGACCAACAGAACCAAATCACCGAAAAATTGCAAACACACCACCCCTGCGTCAGAATTGCGCCAAAATTTTTTTGTCTGTGGCGCTGATTATATTTGATTACAATTACTTTAAATACCACGAAAACAGTCGTAATTTGGACAAAAAAAGCAACTACATTTACTTTTTGTCTAGACATGTCGCAGGACAATAAGTCTTATAAAAGCAAAGTTTCGAAGAATAGTCGCATTACTTCCGCAAACCAACTACCAGAAAATTGCGCAAATGACGTAGATGACTAGACTAGCTTATTTATTGGCAATCGTTTTGCAAAAATCGATCTGCTGCAGGATTAGCCCCATTAACTGGATGGCAATTAGGAACAGGAACTTTAACAGGGGCCGACTCAAAGCTGATATAGTCCCACGGGTACACTAACACATCTTTCCTTTTTTTAAAAAAGAACAGAAGTTTTTGCGCCGATTGGGGTATCGCCTAAACGTAAAATGTATGCAGAATTTGGGTAAAACGTTCGTTAATTTTTTGTGTAACGTTTGAAAATTAAAACAGTTAATCGCAAAAGCCGCTCGCCAAAAGCGAACTTTAAATCAAATTAACATGAGTAGAATTCCATCTGGTCGATAGTTTTCTAACACTCTGTGTGTTTTTGTGCGTTTAGGCAACTGGTGTTATCTTTTTATAACCTACCAGGTTGATGAGTACTTGACGAGTAATACACCGATGCGCCCGTTTCAGACGCAGCTGTTGGGGATGTGTGAACGCTTCCCGGCGAACGATAGTTGTCTTGAAACATCGGATTATGACACGGCGTTGGCATCGAAGTGTAAGACCCGGGACTCGAAATTTCGTCTTCAAAGAGATGTAATACACGATAACATCACATGTTTCTCAATCTTTTTTTAGTGTGTCATAGTTTACTGAAAGACTTACTTTCAGAGTCGGAGTCGTTCGTTTTCTTTCGCCGAGCGCGGTTTCGCGAAGGATCCTGGCCGCTACCGTCACCTTGTGTCTGTCTGCGCGCAAGTTTTTTCACCTGTTGAAAAAACGCGTTTATTCGCCAGCAAACAAAATCCACAATGTAAAACACATCCTTACCTTCGCCCGTTGATTTTGAAACCATACTTGGACTACTCGCGGTGTAAGGCCAGTTTCCGCAGCCAATGTTTCGCGGACCTGCAAAATGAGTAAATGAAAAATTTAAATTTTATGTTGCAAAATGGCACGTTTTAGTACAAATGAATGCTGGTACGTCTAATCGCATTACATTGCAATTAAGTTGTACTATTTCATGCACAAAATAACACAAGCAAGTCAGAAACCAATCAAACAAAATGGCCGTGCAAGTCGAAGGATTTTGTTTGTGCGAAATTTGACTTTACATCGTTCCTGTGATGATTTAAAGTAATTGCAACCTTGCAGGTGCAAAATTTACAGTTTTCGAAACCACGTAGCCACTTATGTATGTTGGTGGTGGGTGTCGGTACCTTTCTGCATGGCTTTTGCGAGACTTCAAATGACGCCTTGAATTTTCTTCTCTGGGCGGTCGTTAAAATAGTCCTGGGCCGCTTTTGGCGTTTGCCGTCAGCAGTTATAATTCCCATGTTGGATGGTGAACTTTTACTGCCGTTTTTCGATCTTAATAATCCCATGTGTGATATTTCGTCTGAAGAAACAACAATGAAAACTCTTAAACGTCATTGCTCTAACTTGCTTGTTTCATCATACAAAAATAAATGTTTAGGTTTCAAATGGGAAACATACTACCGTCATTTTAACATTTGGAGTGATTTTAGCACGTGTATCAACACTTACGTTTATCGATAGAGGTGTGAAATTCGAAAGTTTTACTCAAAATTAATTATCGAAACTTTAATTACAGGTTGCAAATTTATATTATTTTAAAAGTCACCAACAAAAAAATGCAAAACGTTTTGATACAAAAATTACCTAACAGGGAACAAACATAATATTTATAATTTCACAACATCGACATACTCAATAGGAAGATACAAGCCAGTACTTGTGTATGAAACATATTCATGTATCTTCCTATTGAGAATATTTAAAATCGTTAATTGCGTACCTAAACATCAACATAAATTTAACAAAGCGTAAATCTTACCACTGGTGTGTGGATATTGTTGGTACGCGTTAGAACCACGCGGCAAATGTGGCGCTGTTGGGCAAAAAACGTCGTCGTCGCTTTTTTCTGGAACGAAAAAAGACGAGCGGTCAGCAATTGACCTACAGTCACACGTACCACTTAGCATGCTTGCTGTAGTGCACTAGTCTATACCTGAATCAGTGTTGGAATCGTCGTCCAGCATCTCGTCCCGGTCGTGACATTTCTTGCAGCAAATTCGCTCGTGTGTGTTGTCAGTTATGCAAAGATCCCCGGACTGTAAATAAGGAAAGAAAAATGTCAGCATCCCCACTATTAAAGTTGAAAATGGCGTAAACAAAATTTTATTAGGTTGCAAAACAATTCATACCACAATGCCTTGCGAAACGCATAATATTTTATGTGTTTTAAAAAAATGAAACTGTACTGTATGTATGAGGGCCAAAATGTGAATGACGAATAAACCTTTTCACTTTTTTTAAATCTTTTTTGCACGTTTATGTTAACACCTAAACTATTTAAAAAAATAAGTTGAAAACACTTAGGGTCGAGTCTTAATGCGTTCCACTAATAAATTGTCAACCATAACTGCAAAATGTCAATATTAGCCGGAGTTCATACGTTCACACATTGATATTTGTACACACATTATAAAAATCACAGGCACGTGAATTGCATGACCTTTCTCATAACAGAAATCATAAAATTTGTGAATCAAAAATTGAATATATTTATTCCTCTAGATATGTTAAACATCTTTTTACGGCGGTTTAAGTATTGCAGGGTTTTATTATTTTGACCCGTATGAAATTAATATTGACAAGACGGCACATTAAGTTTAAGCTACCTCCAGTTGTCTTCCACATGTATCGCAGGTGAAGCAAAGGACGTGGAAAGAATGTCCAGCAACCCGTCTTACCATCTCGTTGCATGAAATACTCTTCGTGCATTTCTGGCATTTCTGCAGTCTGCGTAAAAAACAAAACGGTTGATTCTTAACTGCGTACAGTTTGACTGACAAGCGCTAAAGAAGTTTAAGCCTGAAAACATCCAACCACGACGGTTTGCTAATTCGCCCCCTAAGCTGCCCGGTAAATTTAAGCATGGCTTTATCTCCTAAACGCCCCGATCCGTATTCTTACCTCGAAAAGGTAGGAAGATTTTCCTCTGCTTAGTTTTGACAGTGTTTTTACTTTCTGGTTGAATAAATACTAAAATCCAGGCACGCGCCTGTAGACCGCCCACTTTTTCACAAACCCTTGCGGAGGTAAAAAGAATTTATTCCAAGCTATGATCGTTGAAAATGAAATAATTTATGTTACTATTGTGCAAGGTTTTGATTTATTCACTTTTTTTGTACATCAAGGTCTGTTTCAAGGTTTTGTAGTGTAAACTTTTCCTCCGAACCAGCCGAAAACAAAATGGCCGACGCTGCCAACTTGAGGTAGAAAACAAAAGTCGCACTGTAAACTTTAAAACGTATCTCCGGAAAAATTCGCACCTTCATCGTTTCCAGGTAAATGACATGGAACATGTATTTACTAACTCACGGGGGTGTCGACGATGCGATTTATTTCGATCATTTTTCAAAATTCCTTGACGTAATATTTGTGCGTAGAATCGGAGGAGCGCAGTCATTTCTTGTAAAGCAATCTTTTGTTACTGTCCACAGTTGAGTGCGCGTGAAAATAAGCGGAAAGCCGTCCTAGCCCCTTGTCGGGCAGGCACGCGAGTTTGTTGATATTACGGCATCGCTTGGAAACGTGGACAAATGTACCAAAGTAACAGTGGGGTGAGGAGGATCCACAAGGTGTGGGGCTGCGCAGACAAACTTCTTATTGACCTTTGTCGCGGTCCCGCTCGTTTCTGTGTGACCTATCGAAGGTTCGACACATAAAACTGTGGCTACTACATTATTTGTTGGCCGGAAGAGAACAACACAAGCATTTCACCGCGTTATCGATTTTTACTCCATGAAAAAGTTTTGGCTGTTTTTGTTGAAAGAAAGCTACGAAAACACACTTGCCCAACGATTTTGTTCCGTGGGCACGTATTCCATGTAAAACTGCCAGCCGAGGTAGACCATTTATTTCGGCGACGCCTTTTAAGGTTACTTAGATTTGGAGGGCGGCAAACAGTGTTGCCAAATAAGCTTTCGCTACAAGCATGTTGGACAAACACAGCTGTACAGAGCGATAGATGACCCTAAATATAGTGGGGACGTGATTCGGCACGATTCGCGAGGATCGCAATGTGAAAAGTACATTAGAGTGCTCGCCAATTTCGCAATAACGCATATCACGTCATCTTTGGCGAACGGATTGAAGTTTGCGTGGCACGGATTTTGGCGATTTGTGGTTGTCGAAACATGGTTGCGCATATCGAAGCGGGGGGTGTAAACAAAACAAGCTGGGACGAACGTGTCCCAACATTGACGTTGCTTTGCCTTTCTCCGCAACGACGTGTAAAGTTAAAAGCTGGTGCATAAATTTGTCTAGCTACTTGTTGAGAACAGCTGCAGCTTAAGTGGCTGAGCGCTCCGAGCCCGGGTTCGTCGCTTGGATACTGCACGATCGGCAAATACACTCGTTCCTCGCTCGAACGTTTCCTCCATGTAATAGATGCCCAGCACAGCCCCGCAAATGGCGGGTTATCGGGTATTTTCGATGATTCAATGTTTGGCGAAAATTACAGTCCAGCGCAACACCAATGTGAAAGCTCTGCGCGACCCACCAAGATAACCGTGTATATTTGTACATTTGGGCATTTAAGGTTTCTCGTGTTCGGTTTTAGAAGTTTAATTAAGACAGGACCATGTGTACATATATTAAAAAAAACGTAGTCAATGTCAAAGTGTCCCAAGGGCACTCGAGTGTGACTGGCACGTGGTGGATAAGCATGTGGACACCCCAAATCCCCTCAAGGATCTCTTTTCCGAAACGACCTGAGTAGGCGAACAAGTGCCCATCCGAAGTTTATTAATTTTTCACGTCTTGCCCCGAAACTTTTTGCTATGCAAAAGCGGTCAAACTTTAACAGCGATGGGCGTTATGCGTCCTATCGCACGGGTCCTGTTTAAAGGAGCAGCTAAGGTGACATGAGCAGAGGTAATATGTTTGTTACTGGCAGCTTAAGCCGGGCGACAGTGTGCGGGAGACAATAAACAAACGAGTTTCTCAAGTGCTTTCCAGGAGTGGGTAGGCCAGCAGGTGTAGGGGGTCTGTGTGCTTTTGCGCATGGAGTACTGTCCCGTTTAAGATCCAACCGGTTGGATCTCCGAGATAAAACTTGTTGTTCGGCACCAACCCCAGCGCGACCGACTCTACGAAGCGGTCGCCAGGAGCGCTACAGTGCGGTAAAAATTTTGTTGGCTGCGTTCCGTTAATCCGTGTAATCAACCTGCATCTGTACGGTAAACCTAGTGGCATTTATCTGTACTGGAAACAAATATTCTAACACGAATCACAGCAAATATGACTCAAGACAAAATACGATATTCCAAAGGTCGCACCAAAAAATGTCGGCCATATTTGTATATTTCCACTTCATAAGACATTTCCGCCTAACTAAGCGGTAATTGGGCGTGTGCAACTTTTTCATGATGTCCGGTTACAAATCATGCAATTAGCGAATTTCGGGCGCTGCGTAACCCGGCACGAAGCGTTAAGAACGGGCTGATGGGTTCAGATGAGGAAGCATTTAAATAGCCGCCCACCTAACTTGGCTGCATTCGCAACATGTTTATCACCGTTAAACGCCGCAAGGAATGTGGCCACGCAGCCGCAATACACGACAAATTTTAGCAACTTGCGTGGTTCGGCATGCTTATAGGGCTATTATACAAATGGCTGGATTTCGTACAGAAAAACTTGTGGACCTTATGTAAACTTGTGACAAGGTATATATATTATTTATAAAGCGGCGCAGACTGTAATACATTTGGCAAATTAACTAAACACCTCTGCCAACAATGAAAGGAACGGATAATGATGATGTCGCATAGCACAAACTTAAAAGGCCATTTAAATGCACGCGTGTTTATCTCCACTGCACTGAAGCTAAATAATGTCCCAACGCAAAATATACCGCTCCTCTCTATTTACCAATATGCCAATGACTTCACTTTTGTGTGAAGTTTTTTTTAAATTCCCAATGTCTAAACGTGGATTTATTTGGATTGTGCGCTTTGTTATTATTCATCTGTCCGGCATCGCCAAACGTCCCCTTTTGACGCGAATTAAATTTTTATCATCTGTTTTTGGTTTGTTTACTGTTGTAATGAATATCCAGTTATGATCAAACTCTGCAATCATTAGCGGTGTTTATGCCCAACTTTAATAATTTAGGCCAATCCGCGCGTCAGACTAGCTGGTATAATTCGCCCACCGGGATATGTTTAGCGGATTGGACCTATAAAATTTCTGCTGCAATATTTATACATGTCGCTTTATCAACATTAGAACGAACGATGAATAATTAAATTTGTGAGCGGTCTCAAGCAAGCGAAGCGAAACAGTATACGTTGGGAGATAAATTATGTAGCAATATGGTAAAAAGCTTTGGCCGGTTAAGCGCTGACACAGTCTTAACAGTCTGTTTGTTGGTGTTTTACAGAACGACAGCCGTGTGCTGGGGCTAATGTGTCTGCAGCGTTTTTAGCAAGTGTAAATCACTTTTGTAGGGTTCGATTTCCACGTTAGATAAGGTGGTTGACGTTGCTGTTGAATGCCAGGTCAAGAGAGTGCTTCCCGTGGCAAACTTTACACTGTCAAACTTCATTTTATCCCACACTACTTGAAGGCTCACCACAAAGATCCGAAACACCACAGAATTGGCGATTTGCGTATAGTGGCCTGTGTTACACACACTAAATTTATCGAGAAATATTATTATCGTAACATGTCGGTTGCGAAATTCCCCCGTAGTGTTCTCGATAAAAGCGGGACTTTTACACACGTGACCTGCGAGCAAGTCGAATTCGCTTTGGTAAGCACCTAGCGTTTCAACGACTGGTGGTTACAAAAGTGTTTAGAAAGGAGTGGACAAGTCCTGTTTTATATGGTCAATGTTTAGCAAATATGTCAACGTGGAGAGCTGATAGCGATCTTCGCACTCTCCTGTGAAGTAGCGCTCCGCTTCGCCGCTTCATGTAAACGAACAAGAGGAATAAAGAGGGCCACCTGCCCATTTCGACGTCTTCTCTATTTGTTTCAGGTCGGACGATTTGTTTACATGACGTCACAGTGGGTTTACCGCTTGGCCACCTGAAGATAAGGCGCGACCCGACGTAAGATAAGACGGTGGCCAAGCAAAAATTCCAATGGCAGCATCTATGTTCGAATCTGGCGATGAAATCTTGTCACTGGAATCAAAATCACGTCTTTCTGGGCTTCCGCGCAGCAATTATTGTCGAATAGACAGGGAAATGGCGTTATTTAGGCTGTTTGCCGCTGAAGTTACTAAACGCGAGAGTTGTTTGGAAAATGGACGCCGGCATTACAACCGTGCGGTTTTCTGACGTCATAAAGTCAAACACGGTCCCAAGTAAATAAGTAACTCCTCTGGCGAACAGAGAAAATCAAACAACGCTTCGGCGGCTTTGATCCGCTTGTAAATCAACTATTTGCCCGTTGGTGATGTCATAAAAGAACATATTCGCCATTGTTCTAAGCACCCGGGCCAGCTCTAACGGCACCCTGGTCAACTATGCTAAGTGCACATGAAACTGTCCCAAGAAAAGCTACCCCAACGCCATTTCTGATGCAAAGTGGTGTAAAAACCATCGATCATGCCCGGGCAAAACCAATAGTCGGTCAATGCACAAAGTGCAAGACAATGGCTGCTTATGCGAGATCCATTTGCTTTCGCTGTGTGCACTGACATATATACGATTGTTTACACGAATGAAAGCAGCCGCGCCGTGCTGATGCTCCCGCAAATATTTGCCATTAAACAGTAGCAGTCTGGGCGGATGAGATCGATCACAATGCACACTTCAAAGCATACCAACGCTTTGTAGTCGCCCCCACCGCATTCACTCCCGTCCTGGCAGCACCGCGAGCGACCTTGGAGTTGATAAAACAAAAAAAATCTACGCTCCAACCGTCCGTGGCGATATTGTTTGTTTAAACACGTCGAGCAGACACAGTGTCTGCCGTCTCCTTTAAAAACGGAAAATACATAAATCATAAAAACCCAACCCGACGATATAAAGCGGCTCTTAATGTGAACGTTCATCACCTTTATGTCGACCCTTCATTCTTCGGCGCAAGTCCCTGGCAATAGCGAGGGATTCAATATGAATGTCATCTTTTACAATGTTAATTATAACGCGGGGCTGCGACGCGACGCTAAAATTTCTTGCTCCTGACATTTTTTTAAATTTTCTGTGATAAGGTAAAATGGTTAGGAATGCGCTTGTAATGTTAAACTTTGCATTTTAATTTCGCGGGCTCCTGTCGCTCTAATCAACGCGGCAACTTGGGTACGGATGTGATCGCGCGTTCCCAAGAGAATGCGGTCATTTCGAAACGGGATTAAGTCCACGTTCTCATAACACGATGGCCGACCAAAATTTTCGTATCCGCTAAATATTTTGTCATTGAAGCCTCCGTGCTGCGATGGCTGGGATTTTATGATAGATCAGTTTATCTGATACACGGTTTAAAACGTCGACAAGAATTTATCAACCGCAAAATCTTTTTCACTGCATATGTGTTTACCCTTTTGACGCAACATGTGAGTAGCCGTATACTTTTATTGTGACACTGTTACGTTTCTGTTGGACTCATTTTTGCATTCCTTGATTACACAAGGCAACCGATCTTAATGAGATGAACGCTGGTTTTGCCAGGCACGCGATCCAACTGGGAATATCAGAAGTTGTTGTCACGCGACATGCACCAAAGCGGCTCCCGCGTTTGACAGAGGAACATTTCCCAAGCCTGGCCCGGTGGCCCTGACTCCGCGAGATTCGTCGCTTTGCGATTGATATGGTTTATTGGAGACGGCAGATGAATGCAATCGAAGTCTCGTGGGTGCAAAGTTCCGTCGACGAGCAGTCGCGTAGCATTTAATTGTTCAACATGCCAGCAGGCGTCCGGAACCAATATACATGCCGTGCGAACACATCACGATACACCCTTTATCTATTTTTGACGTATCGCTCGGTTTCATGTTGGTATGACGTGATTAGTAGAAATGGTGCCAATTTATCAGGACCTCGTAAATGGTTCAACTCCTGATGAACTTTGAAATGTTAAAATATTTGTTTCTAATTTTCGGTCAATTGTCGGACATGTTTTGTTGTTTTTAACAGATTTCAAATCTACCCTACAAATTTCTTTTAAAATATTCAATGCTAAATAATTTTATTGCAGTAGTGGGTTGGTGTAATGCTTGCTTTGTAAAAAAAATAGGACCCCCCCCAAAAAAATCAGCTGTTTCCATTTCCTCTTAAAAGTAAAAAACCTTTTATAACACGCCCTCTTCAGACAATATTTCTTTAAAAATCCAAACAACACCGAAAGAATCTATTTTTAATATCAAACCATTTTGTTGACCGCATGTTGAAGACGTACTAGTTTGTGCCAAATTTAAAACTTGTGAACGTGTTGTGGAAGTAAGGTGAAGCCACTTGATATGAAACAGGTATCGGCTGTAAACCGCAACCGGTGGATTTTACATGCCCAGAAGTGTCGAGAGGTAAGAAGATGCGGAAGAAGTGGAAATGTTGTTTGTAAACGCAAATAGCAGTTGGCACCGTTGACAGGGTGACAAGTTTTGCTCGAGATCGTGAACAAGTTGCGCACGAAATAATTCTTCCACTCACACATGAGTAAACAAATGACAACGTCATAATTGTACGCACAGCCACCAGTTCCACGAAGCACTCATTAGTCCGATGCGATCAAATTAGATCTTGGGTCTGATGCAGACCCAGTCTTTATGTGTATCAGCCAATTCGGCGAGTTTTGGCGGAATAAAAGCGCCACAGAAAATCAATCATTTCTCGATTCGTTATTTGGTCATGAAAGTTGCAAGACGCGGGTCAGCGACCTGATCTTGGCCACCTCGTATAAATAACTTATCATCGACTTAACTTTGGTGAATATTTCATGAGATCGAAACTAACATCATTTTCACTCTGTCGGAGAGCATTGCGATAATTGCCACGGAGTCGGCGTCGCTCAAGGGAGGGCGTCACGAGGTGTTAACTGAGTTAATTTCCACGCCCCCTTTGTTCACAACACACAGCAACCCGGTTAAAAGAACACATTTGTGTAATCGATGGAAACTTCGTGAGAGTCCGGCGAAATTCTCTCCGAGGCTCGCAATTTGAGAGCATTAATAAAACATGGCGGCAACCTAATGCAATTGAACATTCAAATCGCGTTTCATGTAGTTGCGATGATAATACGCGTTAACGAAAAGTAGTGTCGCCTGTCACCGTGGGTCACGCGAAATTCAATACATAATTTATTGCAATATGCAAGAAGTAGCGGCTATAGCCATTGTATAAACAGGTCATTGCCATTATAACAACTCGCAGGTGAAATTCAGTTTTTTGCCATGCGCAATCGCGTAAAGGGCCCCAAATCCGGAAAAACAAGCCACAAAATTAGGGAATCAAGTTTCGGCCATTAGGCTAAAAGCAAAAACACATGTGTCTGAAAAGCACGTGTCAGTTTGCAATGCCCTGCAATCCCCGTGTGGCCGCAAAGAGACGTTACGTCATAAAACGGATTCTAAGGTTACCCAAGGTCGCGACAAAGCGCCGTGGACGTTTTGTATCCATAACTTTTCGCCTTTGAAGCAAGTGTCAGGCAGTGGCGGGGTCTAAAACATTTTAGGCCACTCGGAATAACGGCGTGTGACGATCGGCGGCTTTTTCAGTTTCCCAAGAAATCCCGGGGGAAAGGCTGAAGGCGGTAAGTGGGCAAAGCTACGCTGAAGGCGAAGGCTTTATAGGCGTTGGATGCGTGTGGTCTGATTTGGCACAATACACACCGGCTTTCCACCTAATCCACCCTGCTCAGTTCACACATCGCGATTTATCTAATCCCCTCGGCACTCGCACGTTTTGCATTGCCACTTAGATCCTCGCCGAGTTTGCGACAAAGTCAATTCCCCCGAAACGAACAGTTGTTGCAATTTCGATCCGGAATCATTAACACCTCAAACTACGAGAGCCGAATAGTCGAGTTTCAAAGCAGAACACGTCCGCGGTAAGTCGACTTCGCTACAAAATCTCCCTCGCCTTTGAAGTGGTTGTGCTGTGGATTAGGGATCAGGGCGGTCGCATCCAATTTTCGTTTGAACGCGACATATCGGAGAAGGTGAGGGTGTATTTCGACCAGGTGCGAGTCCACGGATAACTGTCAATATTTTGTTCCGAGCAACGGATTAGGCTATATTTTTCGCGAGATGGATTAGAGTGGGGTGTGAGAAAAGGAAAAGGGTCGAGGCCCAGAGGCGCTGTGTATCTGGTAGTTATCGTGTGTCGTGTCATGGCGCGCGATACCTGCGCCCGATGAATGTAATCCGAAAGGGCAATTTGCATTCGCTTCCGCGTTGAGGGTGCAAGCCCTATACTTAACCACCGTCCGCACCATTTTCAACCACCTGCTTTTGGGTGAAATTTTTTAAAGCGCGTTAACCCTATACATATCCTATGACATGTCGTTGAGTGGCGTTGTGTGGGAGTGCGGAAGTGGCTGGTCCGCCTGCTGCCACAACTGCGACTTGTTGTGGCTTGTGCAGCCGCCTCGCTACGGAGAAGCCGTGACATATTGTGCCGGTACCTGCTGGCATGTTCCGACGATCAAGGACAGCCGACAGATTCCGTGACTGCGAAATTAGCAGTTTGAACGGGCGGGCGCGAATATGTAATCGCGCCTCTTGACGCAGGCAGCGGTCGACGCGTGACAGGCAAACGCGATCATTAGGACACGCCGCAGAAATATCGCACACTTCGCGTTTTGCCTTGCTCGCTTAGGCCGCGCCGGAAACAGCATCTACTGCACGAACTCATTTTAGCCGCAATAATTATCGCTGGCGTGGTGGCAATTAGCTGCTCGAGGCACGCACAGCACGGGTGGCGCTACTCCGCGACTAAAATCAATTAGGGTTCGCGCGTTTAGCTCAGGTTACCGCAAGTGTCGCGCTCGCGTCCTCTACGCACCTAGCTGTCCACCGCTTTAAATTCGTCGCGCCACGCCACCACCACAGTCGGAAAAAGCTGTTTAGTTTTCAAGTGGCGGCGACAAAAGCTAGGAAACGGGCCAGGTGTCGATTTTGGAGTTGACTAACGCAGCCAATTTTCTCGCCTCTATTTCAGCGAAGAAAAACGTTAAAACAATGCATTTCTGCAAGTGACGTGTCAATATTTTCCTCACAGCGTGTGGCGTAAGGCCGTTCTGCCATGTCATCACTCGTTTGGCTGCTTTCCTTAAATCGCACAAATTTGCCAAACGCGCCTAGCAAGTCAGGCGTCGTTCGCTTCCATTTTAAGGCAGCAACAGAACTCTCGTGCAGCATTGCGACAAAACGCAGGGGCGCAAAAATGTAACAATAACTCGCTTCTGCTTAGCCCGTGGAATTATTGAAATGAATCATATTGTTGGTGGCTTGGAGTATTCTTTTTAAGTATTTTTGGGACTCTCACCACACGAAACGCGTTGCGCTGCGTATGGCCTCCGCAAATCCTATGACGCGCATTTATTACGTGCCGTTCGCATACAGATCCCCCCTTGCGAAACCACGCAACGCGTGATTAACGCAAATATTAAACTTAGATCGTTCTTAGTGTGGTGTCAAGTCGTCCCTGATGGTAATTTATGGCTTGCGTGGCATTGTGAAATGGAATTGTGGTGTTGACCGCTATTTCCGATGACATTATTCAACTGGCTTTGTTTCCGACATAACTATAGACTGTGTCCCCGCCCCTATTCACAATAGTTACGGCGGGGTTCGGGAGTTACTACCTAGAAACGCATTTCAACAAAAATCGTGCGAGCGCGCCAGAAGCAAAGCGCGGCTGCGCGCGAGTCTAATGCCGTCATAATCCAAGTACTGTGAAATCACAATGGTGTCTGTCTCCCCACCCACGCAGAGGTAATCTTCATCAATGCGACTGCGCTGTATTTTGCCTCAACGTATCATTGCGCACCAATGCGAGACTCACACATAATTCTAACCCTATACGACATTGCTACACTGAAACCGTGTGTTTACGGCAAGAATGCGTTGAGAGACATTAGGCGCGGTGACAATTGTTTCTAGGTTGTCACATACACACAGAGGCCAAACATTGCCAGGAATTTAAAAAGAATAATCTTCGGCACACAAAATCTTTGCCAGTTGTTTACTTCCTTAATAACATTTAGCACTTGGGCAGTGCGCATATTTGTGTGCGAAAGCATTCCCACCACAGGCCGCTAATTTTCGCTAATCACAGATATCAGAGCATGACTTTCACAACTTACTTCTTGTAATCTTGTCGGCAGTATAATTTGCAGTTTTTCAAGTAGCATGAGTCGACGAGTGCCTGCCCACAAACACTGCATTGCACGCAAGACTCGTGCCAAGCGCGCCTGTCAACCCACATGTAGTATTTATCGTAGATGGGCTTGTGACAGCCTGAGCACAGTTCCGGGGCACTGCTGGTCGATTCTGCCGTGTTCTGGCCACTTGAGATCCCGCTGCAGTCGCCGAGGTGGACTGGGAGGCTCATTATTGCTCCATGAGTTGGAAGCGAAACTCGGGAATCTGGTTTAAAAATAAAACAAACAGCATCAGAAAAAATGACGTTGTCTTCACAAAACTTTAAGTAATGGTTTGCGCATTTGTGTCGGAAGGTCCCTGTGCTGCGCTGCTCTGTCTGTTGGCCGGGCGAAGTCAAACGAGGCGAAGTAAACATTTGGCGATTGCGCGTCAGTTTCGAGTGTTTGTTTGTTGCGCTTCATTGGTAAAAAATGCCCCGACTACAAAGCAGACAAGTTGCCTTCTTGAGGCAGTGTCCTCTTCAAGTATTCCTACTACAAACTACTAGTGTTACAGTCTTTACCATTCAAAACTTATGCCACTTTTTGTCGACTACGTTAAAATATAAATTGCATCTCAAAATACACATCTTCAAATCTAGAATTGTATTTGTTTAAACATGCGGGAATACTTGAAATCACATTTATCAATTTATTGTTTGAGTTTGTCGCGATGTAAGTTTACAAAGTCTGAGGTTCACATTTATTCCGTTTGGCGTTGAAGCATTCCATAGTCAGTATTTGTTTGAATTGTGGCGACAGCTAAGAGTGTAATCAGTCCCTGAACAATTCGCAACGAAGAAACGCGGTGTGGAGATCCGAGCCCCGCAAAACTTGCATGTAAATTTTATTCTAAAAAAGTTGCCACAAAAATTCCGCGCAGCTTTTACGCCCCGTGCTGTTATATACAACATTATAAACTAGACTTAATATTAGATCAAGACGTGATATGTTACAAGTGACATATACGCCAATCCGTAATTGGTACTACGTTATAAACATGTTTCCCTAATAATAAAGCACTGCAAAAATATTTTGANATATTAGATCAAGACGTGATATGTTACAAGTGACATATACGCCAATCCGTAATTGGTACTACGTTATAAACATGTTTCCCTAATAATAAAGCACTGCAAAAATATTTTGATATATTCGGTAAACGGACGTATTCGATAGCTGATTTTAACATACCACGCCTCTGTTTATTCCTTTTTGATTTGTACACTAGTATAACACCAAAAAAAATATTTAGGTGTAATTAGGTAAATTTAACAAATTTGCAAGTACAAAGCATTACTAAACTAGTATTCAAAAACTTTATCTTCGAACCTAAAAATTCTATCATCAGTTTTTTTTCGAGTAGCGCAAATTAAATTTTACAACTAGCATCTGACCTCACAAAGTTAATTGTATTTTATGTTTTGGAACAATGCGGAAGTGTTTTCAACTTGTCATAATTTGTCACGGGGCAAAGAACATTCTCAAGCACGAAAATACATAGTTTTACGTACACTGCTAATTCGACGTGCACTGACTCACCTCCTTCGTTGGCGTCATCTTCCTCCATGTTTGTCATAGCGAACGATTCCACTTTCATCGAGTTTCCGAGCTTGGAATGGAAGAGAGCCCGCACTCGGCAGCAGTGCGGCAACACTCCCAAACGAACACCCGCGAGCAAGGCGATGTAACGAATGTCTCCGGCTCCTTGCCTCTGGGTCGCGCCCGATTGAAGTTACACGGAAACAACAACAGCAATTGCACTGACCTTAGCTGAAAAATCACACATTTTGAGGACCACGTTAGTTGTGATGTTGGCACTCGATACCCAATGGTGTCGGTCGTATGTCGGTCGCTGCCTGCAGACACCACGACTGCTTAACGAAACGGCGACCTCAAAATGACGCAACTTACTATCACGCGCGTAATTGAGGTGAATGTAAAATGGCGGATGCTGGCGCAATACGCACCGCGAGGCTCAGCACCATCGCAACATACACTTACACCAATTGGAATACATTTTCCTTATATCGTGGCTGGTCCTTTTTCACATCATAAAAAGCCGGATGTTTTTAAGTCGCATTTCCTATATCTGCTGATACTCTTGCTGGAGGGCGGTGCTACTTGCGGCCGTATGTGGTTAATATGCTTAGGCAACAGATATTGTTCATTTCCACCGATAAGCCTCCAGTTATTGCAGTTTATGCTGAGCACCTTATTCTTCATTAAAACACATAACAAAGAGATCACTGAATATCAGCTCTTATCAGAAACGTCGAAACTTTGCAACAGAAAAAAATAGTGCACAAAAATACGGCATTTCTGACCTGAATTTAAACATTGAATAGAAGAAGTTAGACATTTGAATGAGAATTGGCACAAGCAAACTAGTTTTTAAATTCAGTGTGAAAATTTATCCTTTTGCACCCATACTTTCTACAGTGACACTCTCTCCTTGTCAGTCGGCCCTGCCTGACAAACTGCTTGTTCTTGACGTTGTGGCGTCTTATTTGCCGAAAGTCGTTCGTGAAGCAAGCGCTAATACACAAAACGTAAATCCTATCGGTCAACAATCATCCAACGGCCGTGTTCTCCACTATCTGCTCGCCTGAAACTTGCGCCAAGCTATAACCTCTCCAATACAAGGCACTGTTCTTACACATAAATTAACATCTCCTAAACAACTTAAAAATGCGAATAGGGCAAGTGAAAGTAATTAAGATAAAAAAGGTCATAAAATCGATTTCTTTGTAACGTACGCTGGCGGCTTCTTGCAACAGCATTGCGTGAAGCTAATCAGCTCATTGACGCTCTCGCGGCACATTGCACGCAGTAGACGAAAATGCGTTTTGTTTCTTGGACAATTTGCTCTGATAGACTATTTATATCCCATCAGACGTCCACGCCTCATGCTCTTGTCTATACACGCGTCAAAATTTAGCAGCATCTAGATGTAGGACCTCGCGGTTTTTGTTTTCCAGTAAGCGGATTAGAAAATGAGTTTGTGCCAATCGTAGCAAACTTCGACGGCGTGTGACGCGCGCAACCACCCTTGGGCCTAAAAAACTTAACTGACTCACTTGCCTGGCAACCCAACGCCCATGCGAGGTCTAATCCAATCGTCAGCAACATTTCCGCGAAATCGCCTATAAACACTCAAACATACTTAAATCCTTAAGCGCCGTGTCTTCTGCGTTCCCCAAAATAAACTGCCAATAGCGGCACCACTGCCACCAGCACACTGATTCCATCTAACCTTGAGTTGCTTTCCACGGCCATTGTTTGCAGCACTTTGTAAAGACAGCAAGCCGTGCCCGGCCAACAAAAGCAGCCCGCCGGCCCGCACCTGCATTTTCACAGGCGCCCGGTTGTCCTGACACATTTTCAAGTTTGGTGCGCTGACCCTAAACAGGATTTTGTGCACTTGACACTTGCCCACGTGCAACCTGACGCACAATAATGCTGCGTGAACGCGCAAATCGATATGTTTGCCCGGCGCTAGGATGATACCAGCAACACACATATTTCTCAAGCTCATTCTTACAAATGCGCCAAATTAGAGTTTTAAGAGCGGCAGTAAAAATTTTAGCATTGTCATGCCCTGATGTCAATCCACATGCTACACACTACACAGAGCTCAACAGCACCAGACTTTAAACCGAAACTGCGCTTAAATAATTAGCCAGGCGTGCGATTACACAGTCACACCGTTATTGTCAGCAATTCGAGACCCACACATAACTAGACAATCATAATTAAGCTCTCATTTCTTGGCGCGCTAGTTTCAAAATACACAAACTAATGTTTATAAATATTGGCTGCTATTCTGCCCCTTCCAGTGCAACGCACTGTCTGCATTTGATACACACAATAACATGTAACAGTGTTTTCGAGTGCAAGCCATTTGTTGTCGTTTTCACGGAAATAATATAGCAAACGACTGGTGGTCTAGACTCTAGACTGTCTCGATATGTCGAAATAACGGAAAAAGCGCAATGCCAGTGACAAAAGCAACGTTTTGCGCACGCGCCACTTTTTTGTTTTTTGCTCGCGTAAGATTCGGATCATGATAGCTTCTCTCACCATCAAACAAAAATGGCGCAAAAATAACCACTGCTGATCATGATCGACCTGAAAAAGAGGCGCGTTCCTTGTTTGTTTCCTGATTCTCGATGTTTTGTTAATAAACAATGACTGTTCTGCAAACAAGCACAGATTTCAAATGTCTNGCAGCATCTAGATGTAGGACCTCGCGGTTTTTGTTTTCCAGTAAGCGGATTAGAAAATGAGTTTGTGCCAATCGTAGCAAACTTCGACGGCGTGTGACGCGCGCAACCACCCTTGGGCTTAAAAAACTTAACTGACTCACTTGCCTGGCAACCCAACGCCCATGCGAGGTCTAATCCAATCGTCAGCAACATTTCCGCGAAATCGCCTATAAACACTCAAACATACTTAAATCCTTAAGCGCCGTGTCTTCTGCGTTCCCCAAAATAAACTGCCAATAGCGGCACCACTGCCACCAGCACACTGATTCCATCTAACCTTGAGTTGCTTTCCACGGCCATTGTTTGCAGCACTTTGTAAAGACAGCAAGCCGTGCCCGGCCAACAAAAGCAGCCCGCCGGCCCGCACCTGCATTTTCACAGGCGCCCGGTTGTCCTGACACATTTTCAAGTTTGGTGCGCTGACCCTAAACAGGATTTTGTGCACTTGACACTTGCCCACGTGCAACCTGACGCACAATAATGCTGCGTGAACGCGCAAATCGATATGTTTGCCCGGCGCTAGGATGATACCAGCAACACACATATTTCTCAAGCTCATTCTTACAAATGCGCCAAATTAGAGTTTTAAGAGCGGCAGTAAAAATTTTAGCATTGTCATGCCCTGATGTCAGTCCACATGCTACACACTACACAGAGCTCAACAGAACCAGACTTTAAACCGAAACTGCGCTTAAATAATTAGCCAGGCGTGCGATTGCACAGTCACACCGTTATTGTCAGCAATTCGAGACCCACACATAACTAGACAATCATAATTAAGCTCTCATTTCTTGGCGCGCTAGTTTCAAAATACACAAACTAATGTTTATAAATATTGGCTGCTATTCTGCCCCTTCCAGTGCAACGCACTGTCTGCATTTGATACACACAATAACATGTAACAGTGTTTTCGAGTGCAAGCCATTTGTTGTCGTTTTCACGGAAATAATATAGCAAACGACTGGTGGTCTAGACTCTAGACTGTCTCGATATGTCGAAATAACGGAAAAAGCGCAATGCCAGTGACAAAAGCAACGTTTTGCGCACGCGCCACTTTTTTGTTTTTTGCTCGCGTAAGATTCGGATCATGATAGCTTCTCTCACCATCAAACAAAAATGGCGCAAAAATAACCACTGCTGATCATGATCGACCTGAAAAAGAGGCGCGTTCCTTGTTTGTTTCCTGATTCTCGATGTTTTGTTAATAAACAATGACTGTTCTGCAAACAAGCACAGATTTCAAATGTCTGGTTATCTGTTGTTTAGCTTTGTTAAATGCTGAGTATTATAGCAGGGACAGTAATAGAGAAAAAACTGCCGCGAATTTATAATTTATAGCCAAAGTTTATCTTGATTCCGAATTACAGCCAAAGAACACTATACGCCCAAACAATTCCAGAAAATCGGTTCCGCGAGTCCAAACCTAATAGTTCAAGTTTTATCAGCTTGATTGTAGATTAACACATGAAATGCGCCACGGGCAGTTTTCTGGAAATAACATGACGCGCAACATGAAATAACAAAGGGTGATTAATCAAACAAAAAAAAACAAATTTGTCGCTAATTTTATCATCGCCGGATAAAACCTTTTGCCAAGGTCGTCCTCTCAGCACAAGACACCGTTAAAATGCCATTGCCATCATGGACCCTCTTTACTGCACCAAAAAAAGAAGGTGTGGATTCAGGCTATTTTTAAACGCAGCATCAGAAGGAAGAACCGAACGGGCAGGAATAAATGTTGCAGATTAGAATTTCTGTGACTCACCTAAAGTTTGCTACACANGGCAGTTTTCTGGAAATAACATGACGCGCAACTACACAAACGGTGATTAATCAAACAAAAAAAACAAATTTGTCGCTAATTTTATCGTCGCCGGATAAAACCTTCTGCCAAGGTCGTCCTATCAGCACAAGACACCGTTTGAATGCCACTGCCATCATGGACCCTCTTTACTGCACCAAAAAAAGAAGGTGTGGGTTTAGGCTATTTTTAAACGCAGCTTCAGAAGGAAGAACCGAACGGACAGGAATAAATGTTGCAGATTAGAATTTCTGTGACTCACTTAAAGTTTGCTACACAAACACGTGTGTATGCTATCTCTCTAATTCCACCTGTTCTCAACCACATTCGAGTTTACAAGTAAACCTGGGCCACTTGACTCGCATTGTGGGAGTTCGAAGTTGAAAAAAGCCAAGATTTAACCCCAAGGTGTTTTGCGACAAATTCTGTCATCTCATTGATTCGCTGAGACTCAAGAGACTACAAAAAATAGTGTAACACATGAACTCCATGGATCCCAGACGCGACACTTCCTAAAACACAATGCAGAGATGAGTGACTGGCTGGGGCTTCTTCCTTACTTTTTCGAACTTAATTTACCTTCTGGAAACGACATCGATCCCAATGCTGTCCTGGGCTACGACATCTAAACTCCACCTTGCTTTTTGTTGTATTTTGTTATTCTGTCACAAGTGACAGGAAAAACACAGCGATTTATAGTAAAAAGTTGACACCAAATTGTATATGATTGTACTAATTTAGTTTTATTTCTACACTAAAATGATTTGACCGTTGATAGTAAAACTTCGACAGTAAAAGCAATCTGCTGATATACTTATCGGTCATATCTGCAGCGCTATGAATCATACGAATCTCTTCACCTCTGTGCTTGCGCCAAAATCCCCCGTGTCGACTGACTGGCCAATTCATGCTCACTAAACCTGTCGTTCGCCTTTCCCTATGCCTCGATTATTGAGAACTCATCGCACCAGCGGGGATAAATTCTCGGCCGGCACGTATGCCTTGTAACACGCATGTTGTACTATTGTCATACACGTGCATCTGATTTATAACCCACATTTTAGCTCAGAATCCGTCCGACCGCGATTTGCAGTCGCGCGTTATTCGTAGAAAGTTCCTCGAGCGCGGTGCCTTGTTCGGTTTGAAAGCGACACATAAGGCTCGTAGCGATATGTCGCCACCTGGCCTTTCGCTTTTAGTCTCAGGTGACATCTCTATTTGCTTTCTACAATTCCTATTGATTTTCCTTCCGGCTCGCACGCCCTCGCGCCAGTTGCCTTTTCTCTTTTGTCTTCTCGTTTTCGTACATAACATTGCTGAGGGGCACGTGTGGTGGCGGAGGGAGACCTGCCGTGGCGCTGATACGCACCGGGGCGAGGCTTTGTTTGTGTTCGTTGTGGAGCAGCCCGAACCGTGTAACAGTGGCGTGCTGTCGGCGACAAACTTATGCTTGTGACGAAACAAAGAACTTGAAATTTTCCTTCACAAAAGGCCCGCTATGTCACGCACTGGACTTTCAGCCCAGCCTTTCCACACTCAACGTCATTGTGTGATTGACACAATGGTTAACACGTGCATCTCTACCGTCCTGGATTTGTCGCTGCGATAACAATGTCACGGCGCGTCAAAGCAGTCGCATTTCGCAGCTGTTGCCCTCGTATTTGCGGCCACCCCCGAACCCCCCTTCCCGACACCGCAAACCTGCACAAGTGTTTGGGGTCATGTGAAAGGCCAACTGGCCCTTTGAAACAGAGCATCCACCGCCTGCCAAAGCCTAACCTGCTTGTCGTCTCACCTTAATCAGGATTCGGCTTGACAGAAAAAAATACCACAGTTTTGGTAGTATTTGTGACACAAGCTGAGGAACGTTGGCAATTGTCGCCCGGGTGTTTCACGAAACTGAAACTTTGATGTGGGTTTAATCAACAGCGGCCTGTCTGATACAATGTTGTTATTTTTTCATGCTTGAACGATCGGCGTGAGCCAATCGGCGAGCGATCAAAGGTGCCCCGTCAAATCCGCAACACCTCTCGCGCTTCAAACTCATCAGGCTCGCGGGGGCCAATGTTGTTTTTCGGTGAAGCGGATCGCGTCGGGGTCGTGAAATCCAACGGCTCCGTGACTGTGACCAGCTCGCCAGAGGCAGGCCAGCTACATTGACAGGTGAAACAGACGCCACGCGCCCGGGTTTCGGACGGAAGGACACCCATCGCGGGCCGCTGATGCGCGCCACTGCCCCTGTAAACGAGCGCATCACAACAAAGCAAGCAGCCTTCTTTCACCAACACCTGTTGCCGATCGGCACACGTCTTCACTTTTATCCGGTGTAATTTCACCGTAGAAAGGTCACACTCCACACGCACTGCGATACAACTGTTGTGAACAGCAGTAGCTCTCATTCAGGAATTCCGTGGGTCTCACATTCCATGCGGGAAGTATTTCAACGCCACATTTCTTGTACGTTCAAGGGCACAATTTTGACCAAGTACATTTTCGGTGGCTGTTTGCAAAGTGGCGCGCGAAAGTTGCTCTGGGCGTTATGTCGCTAGAGATGTTATCTGTAAACGCTGTGATGCGATTAGTTATGATTGACACGCTAAGCGATCACCATCATTTTGGCAACACATCCACTCCGTCACACAACAACGAGATTTCCCAGCATTATCGAGGATTACAGTCGCTTGTTTTCAACATTTTATCGCCACGTCATCTTAAGGCCTTGAAGTTTTAAAATCTGTTTCCACAACATAAGTACACGACGCCATCGCAAGACTAAAAAATACGTTTAAAATGGCAAGAACTGCTTTGCGGTAAAATTCTAATGTGGAGTTTGACTTACTATTACGAAACACCCACCGTTGCTGTGACCTTTTGGGAATGAAGGAACTCGCGAATGAATACCAGCTACGTGGCAAGGCGACCGCAGCGAGCGTGATGTGACTTGTTGTGAGTATGTTAATCGCCCGTAAGAATTCACAAGTCTCACCCGAAGAAGCGGGATAAGTGCAAGTTCGCCATAAATAACCAGATTACTGGCGGACCGCTTCGACGACACATACGTAAATATTTCGATTACATCATAAACACATTGCAGACACCTTGAACCGTTGGACCCTGTAAGCTGCTTTGACGCAACATAACCGACAAGAGGCGGTGCCGCAGTCACTGCCAAGCCAAGGCCGAGATTAAAATATTTTCAAAACACAACTAACACCGGCATTCGGTTAACTGGTGTAAGCGACTCCCGTACTTGGAGCGTGCACATTTGTTTTTGTTCACATCACACAGATAAATCGTTCATACGACTGTGTTTATGGCGTGGCGTAACCATTAGCGCGAAATACATGCCAGAACGTTGTGCTCGCCCTCGTAAAAGTTGCTTTAGGAATGCGGAAAGTGCGATGGCAAACGTCAAACTTCTGGGCAAATTGTATCCTGATGTATGAGACCAATTAGCGTTACAAGGTTATTTTCCGGACAGAGCCTCTGCGAAATCTTGGCTCCGCAGTAAAATGCGCAGCTCCTTGCTTCGCTGCTTGTTTCAGTGCATTATACGAACGTACATAATGGTTGACAGATTGTTCCGTCACCACACGATTTTCGAGTTGACAGCAGCATATGCCGGACCAGTATTATGGGCAGAAAATTTGCATTCAACGAACGCTACGATAAAAACGTTTTCAAGACCGGAAGAGACTGGAATGTTGCCGATTTTATGTTTTTTTGTATTGTAGTCAATGCAAACGTCTTCTTGTCATAGGAAAACTCTTTTTGGATATTTTTCGGCCAATAAAAAGCTACAAATCACGTCACTATTAACTGATGTCGCCAACCCAAGCCGGAAAAATAAACATGGTTAGGATTGAATATTGAGTAATGATGCTGAGCTTATACTACCAAATATCCTTTGAATTCAACAGTGCTGTATCAAATGTAATGGAACATATTTGAAGTGATGGACAGACCTTAACATCAGAGATATTGGTAGCTTTTTTAAGAATATTGCTTTAAAAAGCAACACAACGCACAGTCACTTAACTATAGCCTGAAAGAGTGAACACGGATGACATGGTCTGATTTTCCAGGACCGATCAAATGACCTGATGAAGGTGTATTTTAGGATTCAGCGTATCACAATACAATATTTCAGGAAAAACATTTCCAGTCCATGTACAGCATTGTTATACCAGGTCCCGTGTTGATTGACTACAAAGTGTTGTGTGGTGTATTACATTTCAGCGCACGCGTTTTGTACAAACCAGCCTTAAGTGCATGTATCCGCCTCCGAATCTGCTTTCGCATTTTGGCAAATCGTTACAGTTTTTAAATCGGGGCTGTCAAATTCTTGTCATTCGGCGGTTGCGCAAAAACGCGGGCGGATGTCTTATTGGTCAGTGGTTTACTTAGATTAAAACGTTCGTAAGCTTGTGTAGTTTGCCGACCTTAAATCTTGGTGTATTGCCCGCACCGCCACACTGTGTAATTTGTAAACGCGACAAGGATTCGCGGAATGTATGGGCAATCCCGAAAAGACACTGTCAGCATTGTTGGGAGGGCGCACTCGAAGAAACGTAATACACCAGGACATGTCCCCCCGCAGGTGGATTCGACGTCACTTGGCGACACAACGATATGTTGACGTCACAAAATACATATTTGGCACAATGCGTCCACTTTTGTCCCTGCCAGAAGCGGTTGGATTGCAGAGCCGCCATTTCCTTTTAGGCTTTTCTGTCATGTGATAGGCAAAAACGTGTTTTGACTGGCTGCGGCTTGCTTGTGTAAGTCGGCCACGCTCTTGTGGTTGCGCTATCACATTGTTGAAATAATGTACGAAACATTATCTTTGAACACCCATCAAGGAAGTTCGGGAGTGCATGAGCGATTCGTGTTTTCTGTCAGGCAGCAACGAAGCCCACGACGAAGCAAAATTTATGGCTTGGCTTCGGAACCAAAATTCTCCAGGCACCGAAAGCACTTTAACTTTCGATATTCACTGCTTCGAGGCATCACTCGGCTTGCATAACGTAAGAAAATGTGAAAGGTGAAACGCGCTGTAAAAATAGACAAAACGCCAGAATAATGCTAACCCAAAAACCCTGTAAGAGTAGGGGCAATCTGAGCGTACATTCAAATTCAAAGTCATTAAAACGTTCGTCTTTGTTAGACGTTATTTGAATCACTTTTTCAGTATCGACTACACCCAAGCTGTCTCGGAATTCCGATTTGTCCCAGTGGCCTAAACGTTAATTCTTAGTGTCAACAATTAAAAGAAAAATACAGGTATGTATCGTAACTGCTGATGCCCCAAATTGCATGTGATCAAGAATCAATTATTTTTATCTTCCCAGTGAACCACCAGTCAAAAATTCCAGGTCCGCAGTTGGGATGACACATGAAAGCCGTTTGGGAATACGAGTAGCCTTCGAGCACCCCTCCACGCATCTTCGCAAATAAAAACAAAAAACAGAAAATCCACTGCCGGCTTTTATTTTCTTTTTGTCTTGAGAAGTGGTGTGAAGAATCAGCAGCAGACACCGATTATCACTGGAGCGTGACGAAGCGATTGTTTGATGTTTTAGCTTGATGGTTTTTTACGCCAAGTGTTTCTGCCATGAAAAGCGAATATTACGTTGACGCTTTCAAGGGTGTCAATAACAAATTTTTGCTTTCTTTGTTGTTTTAAAAACCACAAACGTTTAGTTGTATACGTTGGAAAAACGTTGAACACGTCATAACCTTCACGTTGAAAGTTTTCTTAATAGTTGTTGTCGGCTTTTGGAAACAAAAACGTATGTGCGCATAAAATTCGCTTTTAAAAACAAAAACTGTCAAATAATTTCGCAATGAGGCCATTTTGTTGCGTTATGATTAATACGTGATACGCGCACTTTGCCAAATCACGAC
>QXVZ01023144.1:0-22536 GCA_008931825.1 Phallusia fumigata | reverse complement strand
CTTCCGCAAGTGTCGAACGGTTTGAGAATTCTGAGGTTGTGAGTCAATCCACCACTATCACCGACAACTAAAAAGCATTGTTTGTTTGTTTTTTATCATGCTTTCCGGTGGAAAAAACGACGGGAGGAGTACATAAAACTTGCTTGAAGACAGTTTCATTTTTCAGGGTTTGGTAATATTAACCTTGTTCCATCCATGGGATTTTTTATCGTTTTTTTAAAGACATTTGAAGGCATATTTTCGTGTAGACGCGGTAAAATGAAAGGCTGAGTACGAAAAGATGCTTTACCACAAACCTATTGTTATCTTTCGTAATACAACAAACTTTACAAAAACGTATCCCAAGCGGCCAAACGTTTAGAAACTGGTAAGTGCATAAAACAGAAAATCAAAGTCGACCAGCCTACAGAACCTGCGGACTACGCTCAATTACTTGATTTTATCCAAGTCTTGGTTCAGGATTTTTGTGGGAGTTTCCGCAAAAAGTTATGCAGTCAATTATGTTTGTTTACATTTGCATATCCGGTCAACTCTAGAAAATGCAAAACAATCTATTTGTCACCTGCGGCTTTGCAAACTTCTGATGGCGGGGAATTTGCGTCAGGCCCCAAGTAAAAGAAGGCATCGTCCACCTGATTGCCCCCGAACTCTTGAAAGAGGACATCTGACACACTTATGGAAATTTGATTCGGTTCGCAACTTAGATCCGGCTTTGCTGCAAACAACAAATTTTGTCACTTCGACCATTTTCAGTGGACTTTTTAAATACTTTTGCAACAGTTTAGCGATCACAAACAATTTTACGGCGTTTTAAGAAATCTTTGTCCAAAATTTAACCCTTATTTGTGATATAAAAGTCCGAATTGCGACGTCATAACTTTACGATATGATGTCATCTGGACAAAACTTAACCCCCTTCATTAACAATATTGGATCGGCGCCACTAGTGGTCAACGCAGAGCAAATCACTTACGGATGCTGCAGGTCTTGCCAAGCAGTCCATCAACGCTCTCACAGACATAGCCCTGGTCGTGCTTGCGCGATGGGTAACACTGACAGGGCGAGAGACAGGGGTTTGGATTGCACGGGTCTGGTGAAGGCGGAGTTTCTGTGAAGGAAAAAGCATAGCATATGTCGGTGCACAGTGACAGCTAACGATGCACCGCCAAAATGGCAATAGATTTTGTTAGAAACGTGTACTTGACAGCCTGTTTAATTCAGTGTACACAGTGTAACAGATGATAAAGGCGGTACACTCGTCACATGGCAAATTATTTTTTTAGAGATGTGTGCTTGGCAGCCTGGTTCATTTACACAACTTTCAGGCTTTTTTTGTCCATCGGAAGACTATATCCAACAGTTTGAACTAACCGGGCAAAAAACAAACATGATCTGTCCGCTAAATTTAGGGTTCAGATAGTCCCAGTGGCCATTTGCAACAAAATTCTGGTTTTGCCACTGCTGGAGGGCACTGTAATATTTCCAATACGTGTTTCGTTTCCTAATAAATGGCATTCGAGGGTATCGACGTGAAAGCCTCTCACTGCTAGATTAGGCCAAAATAAGCAGCAGCCAATAACCATTTACTTACGGCATGCGTTTCCTGTAAATCCAGCAGGACACTGACACTCCGGCACAAGCCTAAAGACAAAGTTACAAATGGTTAGGTCAAGCAGGGCACCACACCGCGAAATAGGGAGACTCACATGTTCGAGACATGCCGTTCCGTGCAAGTGCCGCCGTTTTGACAATACCCGGGGTGGCAAGGGGTGAACTCGCATCCCCGCCCGTATCTACCAAACGGACATTGACAAACGGTTCCCCTACAAAAGCACAAAGAGTCGCCAGATGAACCCCGGGTATCGCCGAACAGCAGAATGCATACATTTGGTCTTCGAGCCTATTTGAAGTCTTCTGTGCTGCGTTATTAAACGGTAAACAGCGCTTTGGTATGGAAAACTATACTACATGAAGCTCGCGGCGACTATACGGTCTACTTTTTAAGCTATCCCAGGCCCTTTAATTTGATTGAGGACGCATTAGTCACTGTTGTTCTGCTATTAAGTGTTTAAGCCCAATAACGCTTGGGTTTGAAAAACAATTTTACAGCAAGCCCTCGGCGACTTACTATCTTTTTTCGCGTTTAATACTTTGGGTTCATAAATGGGATTGTAGTCCCATTAGCCACCGTTGTTTCGTTATTAACAGCAACTACATGAGCTCTTACAAGGATGTGATGATACATGTTCCTCCATTTGTGCAGGGGGGGCTGCATAGGGAGTCGCCACAAAATCGTCCAGTGTAGCTTGGGCCACAAATACAGCTGATTAATCTGCAACATGAAAAGCAATAAAGATTTGAATGTTTTGTGGTAAAATTGGTTTCACAGGAACTAAAGCTCAAACAACACACACGACAATATAAGTAATTATTGCATTAACACACTTTAATAGTCGATTAAATTCAATGCTCGCCAGACATTAAAGTGCAAATTATCAGCATGAATTGTTGCACCTAAAACCAAATACCGTTGTTGTGTACATATTTTAAGGTGATAGCACCCAAACTCATTGATGTCTTCCCCCTTAGCTTTTTTTAAAGCTTTTCATTCCTCCCCTACTTGACAAGTGATATAAAGTAATATCAAATGGTTGGGACCACTGGTCTTCCTAAAATGGACAACAGCCTACACA
Source organism: Phallusia fumigata (assembly GCA_008931825.1). Classification (NCBI taxonomy): domain Eukaryota; kingdom Metazoa; phylum Chordata; class Ascidiacea; order Phlebobranchia; family Ascidiidae; genus Phallusia; species Phallusia fumigata. The sequence goes on along the minus strand of QXVZ01023144.1, from coordinate 19,843 downwards.
TATCACGAGTAACTGAACTATAAAGTGAAAATTCCTCCCCTTTGCTCCTGAAATTTCTCCGCGGTTCACCACTGTTTTTGAGAAGTTCTGAAATAAACTGGTTGGACCGGTTCCTTGTGAAACGGATGTGTATTAAGCTCGTGCTTGGGTAAGTAACATCACCAAGTACTTCCACAATTATCTAGGTCATGGTTCCCAACCGGGGAGGAATTTCAGTAGTGAAGGGGAGGAATTTCCACTTTACAATTAAGTTATAAATGAGCACTGTAGTATTGTTTTTAGGTAAACCAATGGTTTCAAACCTTCAATATTCTTTGTCGCTTTTTGCCTAGTAGGGGAGGAACGTCAAGTTCCAAAAAAAAGCAAAGGGGGAATGCATCAAAAAAGATTGGGAACCACTGATCTAGCCTCTAAACTATCAAAACACCAACACCGCCCCACCTTGGGTTCCCAGAACTTATGCACGTTCCTCCATTCTCACAAGAGGAGGGTGTGCAATTCTCGTCATCGGGTCTTTTGGTTTGACATCTCATGCCAGTGTAGTCGGTCGGACAAGTGCAGAAAGGCCGGCCGTTTAGTATTTCGCACGTTCCGCCGTTAAGGCAGTAGTCGTGACAAGTTGACAACTGACAGGTGACACCTGTCCACTGAGGTGGGCAACGGCAGCGGGTCGGAAGGTGACCGTTGGTTAGCTCGCAGACTCCCCCGTTGTAGCACCTGTGAAGTGAAACCAGATACAAAGGTGGGTTAAGTTGCAGGTGAAAAAGTCTCTGCAATGACAGTCCAGGGAGTTCTTAATGCGGGCCAAACTTTCCGTGCAAAGCGCATAGTAGATAATAAGGGCACAACGGAAGTCAAATCTTAGCCGCCGAAAACGGACGATGGAACCAAGTCCGCCAAGATTGGCGATTGCTTTGGTGCGTCCGACTGGCATTTGTCAAAGAGTGGTAGGTTCGAATCTCGACTGGGTTGCTTGCGTTTCCATGAAAAAGAAACAAGCACCGTAGAACTTCGGCGGTTGGCCCAGATTTAACTCATTAATGTTTCATAAAAAATAAAAAACGCACATGGGACAGACGGCCAAAAATCACCCCAAAACATTTTCTAAGTGCTAAGTATTTTTCTTGGCCTACTGAAAGCAGTTGAATTAAGCGTATCCACCAGTTTCTCGATGGCAATTTAACTTGGCTGATCAGGTTCCCACTCAACCATACGTCACCTGAAATGACGTTTGTCGCATCTGGACTCGCCGCAGTCGTGTCCATAGTACATGGGCATACATCTGCAGACCGCTGCACCGTTCAGCATTTCGCAGTAGCCACCGTTTCTGAAAAGGAAAACAGTTTCATTAGGAAAATACAAGCCATTACTGGTGTTTGAAACATTTTCTACGTTTCGACAAACGCTATTGTCATCATCGATCATCGTTGGTCGAAAGGTGGAAACTGTTTTTTACACATTGTGGACCTAATACAGATGTTGGGAACACAAGAATGTTGAGAAACTTAATATCGTGCGTTTTATATGTAGGGGAGGTAATAAGATGTTAAATAGAAGTTGAGTTAGGTTTGGGTTCATTTTGCCCGAGGAAAGCAATCGTATCGGTACAATGACGCATGGCACTAAGCCGGACAACAGCTGCGCAAAGATGCATAAAGATCCTCGCGGAATTAGGCACCAATATGATACAGACAAGCTTAATTAAAAATGTTACTACCAGAGAGCTTGTATATAGTGAATCCATTGTAATGCCCACATTATCAGCACTTGACAATATCGATTGCTGAAACATTTGCAATACAACGTATATACAAGCACACTGACAGAAAGCTCTTTGGCAGTAATGTATTTATTTAAGAAAACTTTTTTTCAAGCCCTTGTATCGTGTTCCTAAGGATAAAGACTAGTTTTGTGAAAAAAATCTGACCTGCAGACCCTTCCTGTGCAATCACGTCGATGATCGCAATGTTCACCTTGGAAATGCACAGAGCAAACACAATATGGATCCCGGTGACTGGAAACCACACAGGTGCCTCCATTTCTGAAACAGACACACAGTTATCAGATTATTTGACGAACATTTCGATTTTTTCTCTCGCTGCAAGTGTATCCTTGTCAGACCACCCCCAATTCTGTTTCACGACCCATTGGGGCTTAAGGGTGCAGCGTTTAAAACAGCCAGTCAACGGTATAATTGTCAGTTAGGGTAAGTTATGAATTTATCACAAATATCGGCGTTTACAAACCCAGTGGGACCGATGGGTGGACCCAGATTGAAGTTACCAACTTCCAAAAAATCAAAAAAATCAAATAAAACTTGATTAAACGGAACTGCGATATTGCAGGTAGCTCGATGGTGGACTGATTGTGTGCATAATGCATTGATGCGTCGTTCTATCCACCGAAGATGAAATGAAAAAAACAAACAAAATTTTGCCATTTCCCAGGTATTTCCTGTAAATTGAAATTTTATGGTCTGTTTACCTGCAGGGGTGGTTTCTGCAAGGCGAAACCTCACACACAGTTCCCTTATAACCAGGTGGACATTGGCAGAACGCGAAGCCGACGCTGTTGACAGTGCAACGGCCGTTGTTGATGCACTTGACCAGGCTACAGGGGCTCGCAGTCTGTTCGCAGTTCGGGCCGGTACCCGATCTGCACTTACATAGGGCACGTTGGTTTTCGAATATGCAGAACTTTTTGCGGGGACACGGCGGACATCTGGCTTGACAGAAGTCGCCAACAAAGCCCAGGGTACATTGACACTTTGGTAAACCTGTGACGAATACAAATCTGGATTAAACTATTGCCTGATGCAGTAGTTCTTAAACTTTTTTCTTGTCTGTACCCCTTTGATATCACACACCAGTTTTCGTACCCCCTTCTGTAATTTCCGGAAAGTATTTATTGTTGTTCTCATGTTCAAACAATAAAAAAATTTGCTTGCATGATATAAATGTGATGAAGTATCTATATAATTGGCCCTAATGAATAAGTATCTAGAAACAGACCTATACAGGTACCTCTGGTTAGAACCTCTGTCCTAATGAAACTTACAGGTTGGGGTAAGTTTGACAGTGTTTAACTAGGACTCTTATTGACGTCTGGGTAGTTTTTGGCTTTAGAAGTTCCCCACCTTGTTCTATAAAGCACTGAGCCTGGTTCAAACAAATCGTCTCAGAGCAAGTATCAACGTCGTCAGGTTGGCAAGCAAAAGTGAAACCGTTTCGACGACAAAGTTGTCCGGGGGGACAGGGACTTGCACGACAGGGATCTGAAAAGTTCAAACTTTTTAAACTAATACTGTGCTAACTAATACATTTTTACATACAGAATCACAGTACGGTAAGCCTACAAGAGGCGTTATACCGTGTGCTGATTCATTTAATATTGTTGGCCTGCATAAAAGCTTCAAGGGAGAACCATGGTCGCAAAGCCAAAGGGGCGAAAGAAGCCATGCTTCCCCAATTTTTTAATTGTACATTAAGGTGCGTTGCCCCTGGAATGGGCTTGCTACACTAATGGGCAGATCCCATTATCAAATATGCACATTCATATAACTCACAATTTTAACATTCAGTTTTAAACAATAACATATCATATTTTTTCTCATCCTGCTGCAATTGCAAATAGCGGAGTAAAAGTCAACCACTCTCTTCAAGACTTACCAGTATCGCTACAGTGTCCATCAACGTATCCAAGCTTACAAACGCAACTCATATGTCCTCCTACCAATGCACAGCTTTGGTATCTAGGACACTTGTTTGGAGTGCATTCGTCACAATGATACCTGCAATAAAACATGTTGAAAATCACCATCTATTGCAGTCGTTCTCAACCTTTTTTATTTAATGAACCTCTATTCAAAGGTAAATCCTCCCCATCACTGGAAATTTAGTTTGTAATTATTACATTTATATCATTAAATTAAGAATAAAAACTAAGCCCTTACATATTATTAGCTTTGTAGGCCAATATTCATTACTACAAAATCATCTCTGAAATCATATTTTAATCAATCAATATAGAAACTGCAAAACGTGCGATTACATTTTTAAATAAAATTATCCCCTTGCAAATACGAAATTCGCCACCCCCCCGTAATGGGGTATTCCCCCGATTGAGAACCATTGATCTATTTTCCATTGTCAATCAGCATCAAGGCTGGAACAAGGTGCAGAAACGGTGGCAGGTCAAAACTTACATCTTCCCAAGACAAATATAAATAGTTTTGACTGTAATAAAAGTACAACTGCTTACTGTTTCTTGAGGGCGTCTTTTGTAGCCTCAACAAGGTTGACTATGTTGAAAGCTTGGGCGGCTTTGTAGGTAGCCCGAAACATGTTTCGATTTATCATCAACTGGGCGAGAAGGCTATCGGCCGACGCTCTACCAACTGCCACGAGGTATAACGTCACACCCGATCCCAGCGCCCTCCCAGCCGACAATACCTCGGTCAGTTCCGCACTGTTTAGCATCGGCGTGGAGGTGATAACAAATACGAGCTGTAAATAATGATTAAATATTAGAAGAAAAAACAACCTTTTTTGCCCACTTTTGATTCTAAAGAGAGCAGCAACTGAATGACAGACTTTTTTACATCTTTTTCTGTGTAGTATGGATATAAAATCACATAGCTATTGTGGTTAATTACAAAATCAACTTTGCATGGACTACAGCTTTGAAGACTCGGCTTTACAAAAACAACGCACTAAGTTTTGGCTTGGATAGTTTTTGTGCCCAATCACTGTAAAACCGGTATGAGAGATTAAAAAACAAACAAACACTGGTTTGCTGACCTTAGCTGCGGCCCGCGGGTTGCTGGCGAATATGGAACCTGCCTTACGTAAGGCTCGCGCGAGTCCGAAGGTGTAGAAACCCCTCCTTAGTTCCTGAAGCTTAAGCTGAATGGAACGATGATTGTTGCCCTCGCGGAGGCTTAAAATGACCAAGCCGTCCAGCGAATCTGAGCCGTACGTCACGAGTGCCACCTGAGTTGTTTCAATGAAATAAGGTTTGTTTTTCTCGATCTGTTTCGATTCGGCGCATTTAGAAAAGTTGGGTAATTTAATAAGGATGCTTATTTTCAAAGTTGTATTTATTAATTTGAAACAAAAAACTTAAACTTTTGTGCAAAATCTGAACAGACCTGTAATCAACCTCACAAAGTTAAAGTGATTTTAACACGAATCTTAACCGCATAAAATTTGGTCACCGAAAGCATTAAAAAAAAGTGGAAATCTTGTACACACCCTTGTATTGAGATCTTCAATGTCGAATAGCCGAAGAACGGACATAATATATTCTGTAAAAAATGGGGCACTGTTGGGGCCCGCTTTGTCCCCAAGATCAATCAAAAACACCACATCCATCTGCTTCTGCTTCAGTATGCATTCTAGATAGAGCGTAAAGATTCTTTCAAAAATTGAGTTTTTGTTAAAAACGTTTGCTGGAAAAAATGACCCAGTACTTTTTTGCAGCTTTAATTATGTTTCTTTAGTTGCACGGAGCCCATGTGATCATCGACGTTGCCAGCCTTGGAAAATGTTGTCAAAATTATGCTGGCCCAAACAGTTCCTACAAGCGACGTTATTGCCGGAACGTTGAATGAATGAAAAACGTTTGGATCGCTTTTAACTGTTTGCCCCAGCATATTTTTAAAGAGACATGCGTTGTAATGTACCAAATGAAAACATTCTTAACACCTCCATCGTCCAGCTGAACAATACTTCTTCCTTCAGTCCCCGAACCTTCCTCATCAGTGTTATTAAAGGCGTCCGAATCGTCGGAAGTTGTAAGTGCTCTGCCAGGTAACTCTACATCTAAATCGAGGTTTGCTTGGGCTTCTGTTGGAAAAAAAATCGCTTAATACCGCTTAGGCAAAATAAACTGAAAGTAACTCCCGATTAGCCTCATTGACAAACTTATTTTTGCAACCGAGCAAAAATTAGATTAAACAGTAAAATTCTGTGGAATTTAATTTTTTTATTGTAAAACCTACTAAGGGAAAAGAATATTTAGCGATTGGTTGTAAAATATTGGAAAAAATAGTCAGGCAGGTTTACTACGGAAAGTGCTAAAAACATTAGGAATTTCGCATTTATTTACCTTGTGCATTAGCACAATCACAGTCTTGCTTCGACGTACCTGCAAATACTCCAGAAACCAGAAACGCAAACAGGAACATGGTATAACTGAAAAAAAGTAAATCAACAACTTGGTAACGTCAAAAAAATTAAAAAAGCTACTCGAAAATGTCGCCCACCTCATCTTGTCTGAGCTGAAATCAAACTTCAATCTGAAACACGTGTTGGCGAGAAGTCTGCTTTTGAATAAAGCGCGGAATGCGATTAATTAGCCTCCAAGCAGATTTACAGCCAAAATCCTCCGCAAGCTCCAAACAATCGCATGGTAACCGGCACCAGACAAACAAAGTATTTTCTATGTTTTTGACTTCAAACTTTTCATGGTTACACGAAAGACGACGTAGACTATTACATTTCATTGGTTGAATGCGGCCTTATTGTAGGTTTTAATGGAGAATTATTTGGTAAAATCGAAGAAAATATTTTACACACAAGTGCTGGCTTGTATTTCAAAACATGTTTGTTAATAAAGTAGCGTGTTAAAGCTGTATGTTGCAAGAATCTTCAGTATCCATATTTAAAAAAATACGATGTTTGATAGCTTCATCTGACTTTTAGTCATTGGCGAAAAAACGTTTCGACCAACAGAAAACAAGCTGCACTTACTCTTATGGGGCAACTACAGTTGCCGTAACGCCGGTTAAACGCTCCCTGGTGCTTGGCGCGAAACGTCACACCAGGAGGAATTCCCCCAGTGAAACACTTCCCCGAAATAGGTTTACAATTTCAAAATTTGTAAACAAAAGGGGCCATGCCCCACATAACCTTTGGCGCATCAAATAACATAGCACTGTGCTCCACAGAAGTCAGGCGCAAAAGGGACAAAATCACGTTGCGTTATCGGTTTAAAGTCAAAACTTGACCTCCTATAATACGTCACAGACCATAGGACTTTGCACCACAACAGCAGAGAAAAAAGGCAATATTACAAATCTGCAGTTACTAGCAAATAAGATGTAACCGCTGTTTTTCACACTATTTAATTTTATTCAGCTCAAACAAGTTGAATTTTTGTAGAGAATCATAATCATGCGTTTTAATAATTTTTTTCACCGAACTTGGCACGAGTATATGAATGTCCAAACTGATCACGAAATTACCATAAATGCTGCAGGAAAAAATGGGAAAGAATGGTAAATCTCTGTTACCTGATGGAAACTTTGCTCACAGCCGTGTACTGAAAAAAATGAAAGCAGCCCCCTTTCATTAGGACTTTTAATCTAATTACTCATTCGTCAGCCTTTGTTGAACACGTGCCGCACGCACTCCGTTTTGTATAGATTGCCTTTTCATGAACTGCCTGTGCGTGATTTGCGTAACACGCTCGTCGGCCGGGAAGTTACGCATGTTAGAAACAGTTGCGGAAGAGGTTTCGTGACATGTATTCATTGTTTTGAAACAAAACCAAGAACCAATTGTTGTCAAGCTTCGAAAGTGCAGAAGCGCAGCTTTGGTGAGATATTTCCTGATTTCACAACCATGTTGAATGAGTTAAACGTGTGTTCATTAGAAGTGTGCGTTTACACTATAGCTACCAAGCACATAAATTAAAGTGACTGTTTTTATTTGTTTAATTCTCGCGACAAAAATGTCCGAGATTTCCACTCTTTCACTAACATTTTGAACAGGGACTTTTTTCAACTTTGTCGAGGATAAAACTTGACGTTTAATTGCCCCTTGTACGTTAATGGCCACCCGAATAAAAAATTACTGTGTTATAAAACTATTTGTAACAGGGTGCTTGTTGCGTAATGCTTAGCTATATCGTTTTTGCATTGCAATTTTACTTTTCGAAAAACATATTTTCGGGCTGCTTAGGCTAAAGACGCATTTTGCTGCATTGAAACGTTCTTACGTCGAGCAATTAGTCACCACAATTTCGGTGCCATGGCATTCCACGTATTAAGCAGTCATGTTTTTGGTTGTTTGCCAATTTACCACAAATAAAGCTCAAATTCGCGGAAGGGCGGTGACCGGGCGGCGTCCATCCTTGTTTGGGCAAATAGTCAAATTGCAAATGCACAAATGTAAACAAGGACCGATGAGTTATGTAGGATGTGATTCAGGCATAAAATAGTGTTCCTTGTATGTGACAGGCTTACATTTTGTTAAAAGTGTATAAGTTTGTATTGTGTAAACTGCGTAGCCTGACGCTTCGCCCAAACATCATACTTGTGCAAAACGCAGTAAGAAGTCCGACACCAAACAAAATTGGTGACTTCGCCCTGTGAATAGAGGTTTGAAATTTGAGTTTCGCAGACATAACAAACGAAAATCATATCGAGCACATCAACCACGTACAGCTTGCCGTCTGGAAAAGCTGGTCATCGAAAATAATTGCCTTTTTCTCTCTGTGTGTGCAGCGAACGGAAACGCCACATCTCACTTGTGTTAATCAGGTCTGCAGATCTCACAACAGTGAGGGCCTGTGAAGTAGTGTGGGCTGATGTTTAGCCAGGAAGTGTGTTTCCCAAGGCGCAGATTAACAACTCTATTGTTAGGCTACAGTGTTCATAGTTTTTGTCAGGTAGTATTTGCTTTTCGTACACAACTTTGTTGTCCCAGAACGGTAGAAGGTTTGGGTGGCATGCAAACCACCAGTTTAAGTAGTAATTGTGGCAACGTTGTGTTGATAAAACGATTGCTCTTGGTTATCACACAGACCCGATACTTGAAAACCCCAAGGCACTTTTGATGCACTTAATAGTACGCTTAAAGAAAAAATCCTAAACAGTCACCAGCAGCAAATTTTGGGGCCCTTTTTCTCTTTTTTTACTATAAACAGATGTAACCTTATTTGGTTGCAAGCGTTGTGACGTCCCTTCCCTTTGTGATCGTGTAATCAATAGAACGTTGTTATTGTCTGCAAGCTGCATGCTGTGGTGGACTCGGGCGAATACAAAAATAGTCACTTTCGGTGGGTGGTAACTTTCTCTTAACTGTTTTATGTTTTTACTACAGGAAAACTTGTTAGTGTTGATTTGGAAGCTGCTCTGTTGGCATCGAATTTTCTAGAATGGCCCCCTCTAAACTAACGGTAAGTTTTTGCAATTTCCTAACTGCTTAAATAAATTAAACAATATTAAATATTCGAAGCATAGATACGTATGAGATTATTTTATGCCCTTTTGTCTTAATTATTTTGTTGATAAGACTGTATTTTTCTAGATTTAGTCTTTTGCCTGTGCTGTTTGCATAACTGTTAAACATGTAAATTTTACCTGTAAACTTGAATTGAACAAATTGTCCAAATGTGTTTGCCGATTTGTATCGCAAGACACAATTTTCTTACAACTGCTGAATTACGCATGCTATATACATGACGTTTTGTTGCAAATACCAGTTGTGTTTGTTTTATATTTTTAATTTTGCTCAGATATGGAGAATCGAGAATTTCGAAATGGCCGAGATTCCTCGCACCCAGTACGGCTACTTTTTCAGTGGCGATTCCTACATCGTTATGAATGAAAAGAAAGACGGCAGAGGCAACGTTGCATACGATCTGCACATGTGGATAGGTAGGCTTGATTAAAATAAACCGGCTCTTTGCCTCATGGGTATTTCGCCGATGAGATCAATGCACGATTTGCATGCAAGCTACGTGCCATGTTGGCAGTGCGAGTGCCCTTTAAAAAGTTTGTCGTGACATTCGTTTTGGTGGCTGCAAACTTGGGTGTGAGTAGTTCAAAATAGGAAGTGGGGTGTGTTTACTGTTAAGGATGTTATAAAAAGTCCGTAAACAAAAACAGCACACTTTTTTTGCAACGTTTTTGTTTGAAAGGCATTACATTGCTGGTTTTCCTATTTGCTACAGTCCAAAATTCCGGTTTATCATAATGTTAGTTGTATTGACTTTCTGCTGAGCTGTTTCAAACGTTTTTGCTCACGCCTGTGTCCGTAAGGACCAGCGCCTGCCCCTTGGGAAAGACACTGCTCTTTGCTCCAGCGTGGCAAATGAGTTTCAACTATTCCCTTTGGGCCGACGAAGTGCTTTTTTTAACTTTGTTGATGTTTAATAGTGCGTGGCGAATAGGCACATGCCTGATTAAGCGTTGTTGACATAATTCATGCTAACTTTAAAAAGTTACGGCCCAGCTGCTCTTTTGACCACTCACCGGTGACAATTGGTCCCTTGAAGTCTAAATTAAGTTCAGCATCAAACAACATGTAACAGACCGTTTTTAGGTCTCATTTCAGTGTAGAACCCTGTATTGCGGTGCGTTTTGCATGCGTTTCGAATGACTTAATTGCGTGTGATTTACCTCAATTGGTTGTACGACTCACTTTTAAGTTGCAAATATCCACCTTTGTGCCAAGGCATACACGTATGGACAACCACATAATTGCATAAGCAACCGTTATAAAACATGGTGCGGTTTTGACCCTCGTTTAGGTTTTCTAAATACACCACACTATTTCTAATCCCACAACACACTAGATATTTTTAACTGTACTTGTGTAGTTTTGTGGTAAACTAGATTCGGCTTAGCATGCGACTGTGTATTGTTGAAACTTAGCGCTTTTACTTCATTAAGAATCACTTGCAAGACGTCGCAGTTCTAATACTAGGCAAACAATACACAGAAGTCTGACAGTGCTGGCGGGTTCGTCGGGTCGGCAGTAAGAGCGCATCACACGCAACATACTCTTTCCGGTCGGCGTGTCGGCTCCTTCTGTTTGTTTGTATTCATTACGTAGGAGGAAGGTTTCAGCGCGGCTAACCATCCAATACAAATACATACAACTGTGATCACCGGATTGGATACTGACGCGTCACAACGTTGGTATTTCCTCGCTGACCTGAGACAGCAATGTAACTTTGTATACGACTAGAGGATAGAAGAGGGTGTCCAGCGTGTACGCCATTTCGGCGGAGTGTAGCTCCGGACGGGACGAAAGGCCTTTTATTAAACTCTATATATATGTTGAACAGCCACGGACGACCGAAAGATCGTTTAAATGACTTGTTCAAATATATTGGATACTGGTTTGTTTAGACATAATCTGGTCTTTAAATGAGCACTTGTCAAAGTTTATTGGGTTTGTATTGCTTTGAAAGATTTTTTGGCAGGCCCTGTATCCAACCATAAATATATTGGATGCTTTCTGTAAACCTTCGTCTGTAGGGCGAACCCCGGAGTAAAATGAAAGTGATACAATGTTTACGCGTCACCTCTGGACAATTTCAAAAACACCCTCAGTGAAAAAATGCTGCCTAGTAAACAACACACCTTCTTGTTTTTTATATGCAAATGAGTTGACATTTACACAGTGTGGTGTAGAGTTTAATGCCTTATCTGACTTATCCTCTGTGATGAGGAAAGATAAGCATTACGTTTGGAAATGTCACTCAATCCAACTTTAGGGTTTCCCATAGAAAAGACCGCCATATTCTGATTGATGGGTAAATCACTACATCCACTTGTATTGTAGTTGACTGGTTGTATTGTAGATGATATCCGCTCGTATAGATAACAGTGACTTATCACTTTCCCCCCAACTCGTTTAATGTCGAATTTCATGACGTCAGCAAGTTGTGACTGTTGACCGACGTTAAAATCGTTGATTAAATCAAGCTGAACTGCCAAATGGTTTTCGACAAGTTTCAGTATCGTTTTTTACTGGATTATGTGTGCCATACATAAAGAGCCAAGTGTCCATGTTTACTCAAATATCTCGTGTCAATATGCCTACCTTTGCAATCATAAACCAGTCCTACCCAACATATGTCGCAAACACATGTTTCAGTTGCCTTGTACACACAAAATCATGTACACGCTGAAGACACGCCTTTGGTTCGACGGTAACTGTGTAACCGTTGATGGCCCGACTTCCTTGTTACAATTTCCACACAACATGTTCTGTGGTCGATGGTACACTGAAACCGATATATTATCAACCTATCAGATAGGGCGTGGCTCTGTGCTGCTGGTGCAAAGATTGGTTCAGCGGGTAAACCTCCTCCCCTGGCACAGGTCCCGTTTTCAAGTAATTTGCTCGCTGACCTTTCGCATCGATTTTGCAACCGAGTCATTCGACCTTCAATGTTCTAAGCAGTTGAGCCTACGCCAATGTGTGGGTTTTTCCTCATTTGGTGTAAAATTGTTGTAACCTTTGTAATGTAACCTTTGGTGTAATTGTTACTTGCCAAAAATCAGTAAGGAAGTAACTTTTGGTATCTGGATAACGGAATACGTGCTTTGGAAAAGTACGACTCTTTGACAACTGTGAATTCAAACACCACGAAACTTTAAATATTATTCGACTAAATTTCTCGTGTACGTAATAGATCAAACCTTTGTTCGTTGCGTTTGTTCTAGTGGTCATGTGATACAAATGTTTTTACTTTGTAGGTAAGGACAGCAGCCAGGATGAATATGGAGCTTGTGCAATCCATGCTACTAAGCTTGATGACAGTTTGGGCGGACTTCCAGTTCAGCACAGGGAAACCCAGGGATACGAATCTGCCCTTTTCTGCGGTTACTTTAAACCTGCGATTAAATATCAGGTTCGTTTTGCATAGTAGCTCGGTATGTGCTAAATCTAACATGATTTTGTGAATATCAGTGCACCCACTGTGTGATGCATTTGTGTGTTACCACAATCAAATATGTTAGATGTACAGCTATGAATATCGTACTTGGAATGCATAAAAACGCCTTTCGGTTGCTTTAAAGCTCAATCCACCATTGCAAATAGCATCAAGCGCAAATGTAGTTAGGTTGGAAACAATATTGTTTAAAGACGTCCATGCCTTATGGTTTATTATTTGTTTCCTATTGGCATTCAGATCACTATTTGACAATCCACTTTTTTGTGACCTACGCTAGTTTAAACTACCCAATTAAATTGCAAAATTTGCACTACGATCTGTCAGAATCTAGGAGGTTGTGATGATTAAAGTTATTCCTATTAAAACAACAAATAAAACTTCATGTTAATGGATGAGTGCGAAAGAAACGTTCAATAGAATGTGTCACATTATTAACCCAAGTGGAAGCGCGGGCATAGACAACGTTTGCTCTCTTGTGAAATGAAACCAAATGTTCCCGTATGATGTAAACTTTCCAACACAGCACATCAGAAATACGTGGGGCCGTCACCGCTATTACAAACATACGATGAAATATGCATGAGAGTTGCTGTCTTGCCTGCTTTTCGTAATTGCCACACAATTGCTGGGAATCTGGGACATACCGTTCGAACGTTCCTTGCTGTGCGCTTTAATAATTAAACAAGGCTGTATTGTGATATCTAATGACTTACATTGCCTGAACTGTGTCTAAACCAGCCATGTCCAACCAAAATACCTTACTGGACAAAGAAATATGTCACGTTTGGCACAATCCCACAGTGGAATTATAATTTTATGTGAAAAGGTATGTAAAAACTCTATTTTCACGTTCATTGGGTACCAATGACCCCCGTTCAGGGTGTAGCTTTTTAGAACGCTTTGCGGAGCCATCAAAACACACCAACAAACCAGATCACCACATGCACCACTAATTAATTTTCCACCATCGGCACTCAATACTCCTATTCTTATTACATGGGGACTATAACATTTAAACAGACAAAAAACATTTAGGTGCCTCGGGGATGGGGGCTTGTTACTTATGTCAGCATAAGATTCAACAAGGGATTTGCCTCAATGTTTGAGAAGTAATAAAAGTTAGAGTTTGTAAACAAGTTTAAGGGCGTTAAACATGAACGGAGTCACGATGACGCGGAATGAGTTTGTTAACGTTTAACGCTGAAGCAACGTGAGTAAAGAAACGTGTTTGTCTGGCGCGATACAATCCATTGAATGCATTCATCACGTACCCAGGAAATCTAACTACTACAAATGTATCTGTGTAACAGTAAAACAGTGTCTTGATTCTGATTAGTAAAAAATGCAACCGTTTTCCATAGCACATTCTTATTGCCCCATTAAAAATAATAAAGTACTGCAATAAACTGTGATCACGTGACGCAAATGTGACGTTGCGACCCACTTTACCAAAATACAACAAGCTTCAGTTTCTTTTGAATTTGTTGCCATTTAATAATTCTTTTATTTTTAACAAATGACGTGCTCACAGGAAGGGGGCGTGGCTACCGGCTTCACTCACGTGGTCTCGAACGACATGAGCGGCATCAAGCGGCTGATGTGGGTCAGAGGTCGACGTCAGGTTCGGGCAGATATCGTCGAGATGAAGTGGAGCAATATCAACCAATCAGACAGCTTCATTTTCGACATGGGCAAGGTGGGGTCGGTTGTGCTCTCTCGCGCCCTTTTGTGTTTGTTTACGGTATATGCATTATTGCAAAGCTGTTAACACGAGAAAGACAGACGAAAGAGACAGTTTCGGCTTAAACAGTACAGGCTTCACCCAACATACTTAAAACTCTAGTTGAGTGGATCCCAACCTTTTTTAATGCATCCCCCTCTTTGTTATTTTATTACTTTTCAATTCTCCCCTAAGAGACAAAAAGTGGCATAAAATAATATTAAAAGGTTTGGAACCACCGGTCTACTTTATAAGAACTCTTACACTTATCATGAATAATTAAAACATAAAGTGGAAATTCCTCCCCTTAACACATATATTTCCCCCCATGAAGGAATTTCTCCCCGGTGGGGAACAATTGTATTGTTTCTAAATGTATACTTTTTTTAAAAACGCAGGACATTCACATCTGGAGCGGTCCGCTGGCGAATCGGTTCGAGAAAATGCAAGCTGTCATAGTGGCGAAAAGCATCAGGGATGACGAGAGAGGGGGAAGAGCCAAGTGTGTTCAAATTAATGGAGACGAAAAGAAGGTGAGTTTACACGACTGACTTCACTGGCTTGATGGCCACAATGTGGTGTCGCCAGCGCGGATTTTCTGTCACCAACTTGATTCACTCGTTGCGATATTTTCTAGCGCACCGAACGCTTTTAATTCTTCCCGGATGTTGCCACGAAATATTCTTTTCGGTCCAGCTCTTTACCTGCTTCCAATCACAAATTTTTGCCTACATAGCTATCTCTCCTTAGGTACCCATGCCCCAACCATCTTAATCTAGCTTCCTGTACATTTACTTTTGATTCTTCGACTCTCAACTGCCCTCCGTTTCTTAATTTGTTCTTTGTTTCTCTGACTTTGGATACACTAAAAATGCTCAATTTATTATTCGTTTTTTTGTGTGTTTACACTCTGCCAACGGTGATAACTGCGTTAAATCTATGCTGCTTTTACTGTTTAATAGGGTTAAAAGTGTTTTAAATCTACATCCTCTCGTTTTTTCCCAGCTGGAACAGTTCCTGGGCAGGTATCCAGGTCACATCACCAAGGGAGAACCAGAGACGAACCAGAGACAATCGCAGAGCTCAGTGAAGAGTGGAAGGAACTGCAAGGTATCAGCTAAGCATTCTTTGTAGCCGATTGAACTAAGTGAAAAATCACCTATTTTATTAAATCCTGCGAACCAACCTTTCTAATCACAAATCAGTAACATTTGACGTATTGACAGGGAGTACAATCTTGCCTATAGATATCATATAACTGTCTTGACGGTAGACCAAATGTTCGAAAAATGCAATGCCCCATTTAGCCTTATTATTGAAGATCTCTCCATCACAATGGAATAAAATTGTAAAAACAAACGTGTACAATTGCACTATGTGCTCTAAACTACAGTGTGGTTATTACAACTACGCCCTGTCAAAGAAACATTGCAACTGTTTGGCCAAGCACAATATGCGACCAGTGAAAGGCGGAAATGATTTCGGCCGATCATTTCCAAACCTGGCGATAACCGGCACTTGACACCAATCCGAATAAAAAACTTTTTTTCACACGATTACGTCATCGGCCTATGCGTCAGTTACAACGATGTGACAACCATATCAAAGTTGACAAATGTCGGTTGTAGAATTTTTGTATTGCACGCTACATAAAAGTGCGTTTATGTTTTCCATTTTCCACTCCATAACGCGTTGCTGGTTTGAGAACCTTGGACTTTCTGCGTTGCAAACCACTTGTTTATAGTCTTTGCATAAGCCAAGCAACTTCGGCAGTGTAGCTTAGTTAACTAATACAAATGTGTTACATGCATAAATAGACACACTTTTAAACACGCAACTCTCCTACAAGTTAATGNCTTTGTTTGTTCTTTGTTTCTATGACTTTGGATGCACTAAAAATGCTCAATTTATTATTCGTTTTTTTGTGTGTTTACACTCTACCAACGGTGATAACTGCGATAAATCTATGCTGCTTTTACTGTTTAATAGGGTTAAAAGTGTTTTAAATCTACATCCTCTCGTTTTTTTTCCCAGCTGGAACAGTTCCTGGGCAGGTATCCGGGTCACATCACCAAGGGAGAGCCTGAGACGAACCAGAGACAGTCGCAGAGCTCAGTGAAGAGTGGAAGGAACTGCAAGGTATCAGCTGAGCATACTTTGTAGCCGATTGAACTAACTGAAAGATCACCTATTTTATTAAATCCTGCGAAACAACCTTTCTAATCACAAATCAGTAACATTTGACTTATTGACAGGGAGTACACTCTTGTCTTGACTGCAGACCAAATTTTCGAAAAATTTAATACCCCATTTAGCCTTATTATTGAAGTTCACTCCATCACAATGCAATTAAATTGTAAACATAGACGTATGCAATTGCACAACATACTCTAAACGAGGGTGTGGTCCTCACAACTACTCCCTGTTGAAGAAACGTTGCAACTGTTTGTCAAAGCACATTTTGCGACCAGTGAAAGGCGGAAATGATTGCGGCCGATCATTTCCAAACCTGGCGATAACCGGCACTTGACACCGATCCGAATAAAAAAACTTTTGTTCACACGATTACGTCATCGGTCTATGCGTCAGTCACAACGATGTGACAACCATAGAAAAGTTGACAAATGTCGGTTGTAGAATTTTTATATTGCACGCTACATAAAAGTGGGTATATGTTTTCCATTTTCCACTCTAAAACGCGTTGCTGGTTTCAAAACCTTGGACTTTCTGCGTTGCAAACCACTTGTTTATAGTCTTTGCATAAGCCAAGCAACTTCGGCAGTGTAGCTTAGTTAACTAATACAAATGTGTTACATGCATAAATAGACACACTTTTAAACACGCAACTCTCCTACAAGTTAATGATGTACTGGCTGAAACAAACGGAAAGCAAGGTGGAATCCTTGGAAACGTTTTAGTTCATGCTTGTTGCACTTAGCGTGAACTGCGTGGGCAGTACTACGGATCCGCAGAAATTTTATAATGTTTGTGAGTTATAGGTTCATGCACTTATGTCACCACCTACGCACGTCGTATTTACCCGTTCCAGTTCAACAACGCATCGTCGTTTCGCCAAAACTACAACCTTTCTGTCCTGATGCCGCGGGGCCCGCTTTGCGTTTTGGCATCGCGTGGATCATCGGATTTCACCTTTCGCATTAAAGTTCACCGAAAATTACGCGTCGACCTGTTTTCAAAACTTGCACGTGTTCAGCGGGAAAGCGTAGTGGTAACTCAATTTAAATGGGACAAAATTCGAGTGTAGTAAACAAGTAGTGGTAAAAAAAATTACAAATACCTCTACCCCAGTGCTTCTTTAACGGGTGAATGATATTTTGCAAGGCTGAACGAATGAAGGGGGGTGATTGAAATGCTTTTGTGCCCATTATATTTTATTTTAAACCCACAGCACTGAATCGAGCACAAGGCTTGCCTACTAGCACCAGTCGGTCAAATGCTAACCATTCCTCTGTTACGCAATAGCAGCAATAATTGAATGCTCTTTGGGACAATTTAGGAATAGTTTTTTTGTCACAAGGTTTTTATGTCTATGACATCGCCATCATGATTTTTGCAGTTTATCAGTCGGCACAATTCATATATTTTATACACGGGAGAACGAAATTTGGCAATTTGGGAATAGGAAGCACTACTCTACTCCGCACAACATACGAACCATTAAATACGTGGTCATATTTAGAAGTTATAGGAGAAAAGGTCGATTGCAATCGCGTAAAAACAGTGTTTGGCTGAAAACCGCTTGTTGTAAAACAATTTTATGTTTTTGGAGATAAAATGCGCAACTGTATGCTTTGGAAAACAAATAGTTTTATCGCATTAACATTGTCTAATTCAGCGATTCTTAACCTTTTTTTGTTGGTACTCCTTTGAATCCAACCAGTTTACGTACACCCCAGGAGCAGGTACCTCTGGTTAGGAACTCCTGTTGAATTCACCCCCTAAATCTTTAATCATACCCTTGCCAACACAATTGTTTTTGTTCAGCTGTACCAGGTCTCCGACGACAGCGGCAAGGTCGTGAAGACTCTCATGGCGGACAGCCTTCCATTTCAGCAGAGCCTGTTGGATTCTGGAAATGTTTTCATTACCAGCAACCCGGATATGGCGCAAATTTACGTGTGGAAGGGTAAGAGCAAAACGTGCAATGTTGATTTAACAAACAAAGGCGATTTAGTAATCTCGTGGTTCTCAGACTGTGCGTCGTTTTACGTTTCCAAGAACATCGCACAACAATTGCATGTCGTAGCTAAACATTTTTGTATCAATAAATACAACTTTGATAACGTCGACCTTTTTTCAAAACTTGCACTGACCGCTTGACGTGTTCAGCGGGAAAGCGTAGTTCTAACTCAATTTAAATGGGACAAAATTCGAGTGTAGTAAACAAGTAGTGGCAAAATTAGTCACAAATACCTCTACCCCAGTGCTTCTTTAACGGGTGAATGATATTTTGCAAAGGCTGAACGAATGAAGGGGGGTGATTGAAATACTTTTGTGCCCATTATATTTTATTTTAACCCCACAGCACTGAATCTACTAGCACCAGTCGGTCAAATGCTAATAATTTTTCTGTACGCAATAGCAGCAATATTTGAATGCTTATTGGGATAATTTAGCAATAGTGTTTTTTGTCACAAGACTTTTATGTCTATGACATAGCCATCATGATTTTTGCGGTTTATCAGTCGGCACAATTCGTACATTTTGTACACGGGAGAATGAAATTTGGCAATTTGTGTAATAGGAAGTACTGCTCTACTTTGCACACAACAGACGAACCATTCAATACGTTGTCATATTTAGAAGTTATCGGAGATAAAGTCGATTGCACTCACCTAAAAACAGTGTTTGGCTGAAAACCGCTTGTTGTAAAACAATTTTATGTTTTTGGAGATAAAATGCGCAACTGTATGCTTTGGAAAACAAATAGTTTTATCGCATTAACATTGTCTAATTCACCGATTCTTCACCTTTGTGGGTACTCCTTTGAATCCAACCAGTTCAGGTACACCCCAGAAGCAGGTACCTCTGGTTAGGAACTCCTGTTGAATTCACCCCCTAAATATTTAATCATACGCCTTGCCAACACAATTGTTTTTGTTCAGCTGTACCAGGTATCTGACGACAGTGGCAAGGTCGTGAAGACTCTAATGGCGGACAGCCTTCCATTTCAGCAGAGCCTGTTGGATTCTGGAAATGTTTTCATTACCAGCAACCCGGACATGGCGCAAATTTACGTGTGGAAGGGTGAGAGCAAAACGTGCAATGTTGATTTACCAAACAAAGTCGATTTCGTAACCTCGTGGTTCTCAGACTGTGCGTCGTTTTACGTTTCCAAGAACGTCGCACAACAATTGCATGTCGTAGCTAAACATTTTTGTTTCAATAAATACAACTTTGATA
>QXVZ01023136.1:17675-29390 GCA_008931825.1 Phallusia fumigata | reverse complement strand
TGTTTACACAAGAAGAGATTCAAAAATCAAACAACAACTTCCCCCAAATAGGCCGATGATTTTTCTTTGGCGTTCCCAGTTTGGTATTTGTATGCATGCATATATCGGTCGATCGTGTTAAGGGAGATGCGTTCAATTTGGGATACAAACTGGTATTTTAGTGTAATTACATAGGCCTACTTGGTAGTGTAATCATTTAGTGTATCAAACCTACAAAATTGGTGTGGCCGATTTCTACATGGTATAGAAAAACGTATTTACTGACAAACTAATTAAGGGCGACATATACGCACACATATTGTCTCGTATATTCTTTACTTATTTGAAACTGTAAAGATTGTGTTCCTTAATAAGCATATTGGTTAACTTTCAATATTGTTTAGTTTACAAGCCTTAAAAACTATAAAAAAAAGTTCCAAAAGCAAAATAGTTGTTCAATTTTTTTTTAATTTCTAAAATTGTAGAATTAAAATCGTTTAAACCTACCACTGCATATTCTTTGCTGGTCCTACTGGTCGTTGTTTCTCCGTATGATGTAAATTCGGCAGTGCTTGTGGAAGTCAACAATTCAGTTGTTCCTGCAGTTGAAGTTTTTTCTTCGCTTGTGGTGGTAGTTTCATTTTCTTTGTACCATGTGCTTGTTTCTTCAACAGTGGTGTACTGGTGCGTAGATCTAGCTGTTCTTGAATGACTCGTTGTTGCAAAAACGCTGGTTGAAGACTCGGCAGTTGTTGCTTGAGAACTTGTGGTAGATGGTGCTTCCGTTGAACCACCGTTACCCATATTCGTTAACCAAGTATTTTAACAAAATCTATCAACAAACAAACTATCAACATGTTTTTGTTTCAAAACAGTGTGAACTTTCCGTAGAGAAACAATTGTGGCCAAGGACAATGTTTATCTTGTTTATTGGCTAAAACCGAACAAAGGTACAAGCGCAGTTTAAAAGTCAAGGCGGTTGCTAGCAATTTTTTAAAAAAGTTTGACACCAGGCCAATTAGTGTTGCTTGTATTGGTTTGAAAGCTGTAGGATAAAGTAAGGTACATGATAAACAACTCACACATTACATACGTACGTACATCAATATATTTTTCAATACTGCTGCTTTAAGGCAACGGTTGAGGTATAGGCACAGCACAAAACACTGGAGCAGCCTTTGAACGAAAATTCGTATCAAACAGCTTTCTGGTAGGCTAAGCAACATCCAAGTCCAAGCACTTTGTCACCCAGGTAACACGTCGTGGGAAAATTAACATCTATTTTTTTCTACAACAACTCAGAAAACGTCATGAACGTGAAAAATCGTATGTTGGGTTTATCACTTCCTCCTTTTCATTGCACTCAGGCGCGTCCAAATTGTAGATTGGATTAAGCACTACCTCTTTAGTTGGAGAACCTGTTTCGTTTGGTTCGTGTGTGTACACAATATCCGTTCCAAAACCCACGGTATGTTTTTCTATTTTGTTTGATTTCGAGCCTTCTTTCAACATCGACGACCTTCGTTTTCTCCTGATGATGTAAACGAGCAAAATAGACACCACAAGGAGAAACGCCAGTAATC
This sequence comes from Phallusia fumigata, assembly GCA_008931825.1. NCBI lineage: Eukaryota > Metazoa > Chordata > Ascidiacea > Phlebobranchia > Ascidiidae > Phallusia > Phallusia fumigata. The sequence goes on along the minus strand of QXVZ01023136.1, from coordinate 27,828 downwards.
CTGTGGCAATTCCAACGTACAGGGCCTACAATGTACAGCAACAATTTAGGACATGTACAACTTTTCCAAATTGTGTGTGCCGAAATTTGAACAATAAGCTAGTTGGGATTTAAATACCTTGTTTTGAATCCTATTTGAATCGAATAATTTCGTTGCAAGTCATGTTTCAGTTACACCAGACGCAAATTTTGGTAATTTTTGTATTTTTATCAGATCAAACATTTTTTGAATACCTCTCTGCTTGCTTTTAACAGGTATGGCTTTAAACCTAAAAGTTTACCTTGAGGCGCGGTTTAGGCAACGGACTTTCATACGTCACGGTTGAGCCATATTTTTTAATTTAAACCAACTTTAAACTAAAGCTGGACTCTCATCACCAAGCAGTAATCTCCGACTTACAATGTTCGGAGGAGTTTTGCCGCGATTTGGTGTTGAGTTTGATGTTGTTGACATGAAATTCGTTTGTAAAGGCGGCACATCAGTTGGAGCTAATGACGGAATTACGATGGTACTGGTAGTAATGTCACTAGTTGTCACAGTCGAAAGTTCGGTGGATTCTGTTGTACGTTGGCCTTCAGTCGTTGTCTGAGGATTCTGACTAGTTGTTGGATTCAGATCTAGAGATAAAACACATGAATTATTTATCCACTGGCAACGATTTAGGGATACCTATCTTGTGATGTGCAAACTTGAACGAATTCTAATGGTTACCCCTTACTTGGCTCCATTGTTTGGTTTACTGATTTAACCTCAGTCTGCTATATATTTTTGTGATTTCTTTAAACTAAGTGCGGACACCGTCATTCATCTTTATTTTTACTATTTGTGACAAACATTGTTTATGACTATATGAATGTACAGAATTGTTTCTGTTTTGTGTAGTGTTTTTATGGCCAAGCTTTAAAAGAACACCTGTTTCCTCCGGAGATTACAGTACCCGCCGTGGTATAATGTATGTTTTCGTTAGTCAGAACACTATAAAACAAAACCTAAGCTTCTTTATGCTTGTCGTCATCTACAGATTTGTCTTTGTTCTGTGTTTTCGAATTTTCAACATCCCAAACTGTTTTTTAACATATGCGCAAACTAATAACCTTCTACTAGCAATTTTACCTCTGCAGGTGTAAGTAATGTTGATGTATTTTACAGTATATTTGCAAGGGTCTCCAAAGACAGAGTTGGACGCAAACAATGTGCAGTTTTGCTTGGCTGCACACTTATCGATGATCTTCGTCTTAGATGACTCACAGACGCAATTGGTGTCTTTAATCCGTCCTGGGCAACATCTGCCAACACAAATAAATGCGGACTTATTAAATTTACTTTTCCAGGGTAACACCAAAGAGGGACAGTAGATTTAAAGCGTATACCTACTGCATATACTTTGTCTTCCTTTCAAAGCAACAACAAGTTCGAACCAAAACAACACTGTGATTTGGTTTTGGTATCGTTTTGCTTTTATGGACAAGCTATTCTCGTACAATTTGTGATTAGAATCAACTGACTTTCCTGGTCAATTTTTAAAAAATGCAAGACGAGACGAGCTTAATTACAATACCTGCTGCAGATTTTTAGCACATAAGCTTACAAGTTACATACCTGTCATCTGTTCGACCGTAATTTGCGTCAATGATATCAATAACCCGACCTTTTTCGCAGCATATTGTTTCGTTATCATGTTCGCAGATTATTTTAACAGTTTCTCCTGTTGTTTCTGTGAAATATTAACATATAACAGTTGGTTTTGATTGAGCAAATAACTGACTCACCGTAACTTGCAATGTACGTCACCAACATCAAAATCAATGTCTTCATTTTATTCCAACTCTGTAGGCTAAGAAATAGGAAATGATGCAAACATTTTGCTTAATATACAAAACTAACCAGACTGGTACATCTGTTATTGCTTCAGCAATACGATCTCAGAAAAATACAAAAACAGAAAAAAAGCCGTTTTTCCATGTAGAAATTGAATTTTCTCTTGTACCAATATAACCTGTCATAATCATTTTAAAACAAATAGAAACACAATTGGTTGCTGCCACAAACACCGTGAAACAGCACTGTACTTTTTATAATCTTTTTTGCGGCCAATAACCTTGGCTTTTTGTGTCAAACAACTTACATCGTTTCTTTAGCGGTTTGCAAGGTCCATTGTGGGGCGTTATAGGGCAACAATTTGCTAATTTGTTTTGTTTTGAATAAACATGTTATAAATCTTGAATTTGTCCGAAGTTAACGTCTTTATAATCCATACCAACCACAACAAGCTTAATTTAAAACATAATGGCCAGAGAGCAATTGTATGACGTGAAAACGCAAACGTTTTATCAATCGCTGTTGTCGTCATCATGTTTACACTTTTTGTTGTGGGTCGAATATATTTTCACGTTTTTCAGAAATATTTAAAATAAACTGCAGTAAGGGTAAAAACTACTGTTTTCGACAACACATGTTTTTTTTCTACCTTTTAAATTAGCTAACAAATTGACAACTTCCTTAACAATAGTAACTAAAACCTAAAAGATATAAGTTTACGTTGTTTGCTGTTGTTTTTCTGCTGTGAAAACAGCCTAACTGGTTCTTCTTTTTATAACGACAGCTATCAAGTACAACATGTGTCAGTGCAAATTAAGCTGCTCGTTCTGCGTTTTATTTTACTACATTTATGGTTATCAATGTCCACCCTTAAAACCGTGTGTAAACAACAGCAATATTTGTTTGCTGACATATGGTGCTTTTGGGTTATTACGAAACGGTGATAAGGCCAACCTTTAATTTAGTCGTTAAATGTAGCAAAAAAGGCTTCAGAACACTGGAATAAAATGTAATAACTATATTAAATGCGAAAGATTCGAATGCACGGAAAAAAGCAAAGCGTTGTATCATACCAGTTTCTTCATTATGCAATTAAACAAAATACATGTAAACTCCTAAACCCGATAGACTAAAAATGATAAAAAAGACTAACAAGTTCAAACGTTGGAAGGATGTAACAAGTAGGATGTAACAGCAAAGGAGTAATATCGGATCGCCTTTGCCAATTGCAAGTCTGGTTCATGTATTTTGCAGTCCCAATTTTAAAGGAATTAAAACATTAAGCAAAAAAGTGGGATAAGGGTGAAAGAAATTCTGTACGATTTTTTTTTAGTAACAGCACGTTAACGCAGGATGCCATATGTCCGGTTTTAATGCCAGAAGACTCTTCTTCGAGTACTGGCTCATGTAACAGTATGCAGTGCAACGTACTGACACAGTAACAAGATCGCCTGTTCGTTTACTTCGACATAATCAAATGTTTTCCAAATCGTCCTATGTCCGCGCCAACAGCTAGCAAATGCATTTTTAGTTTTGTCGTCATGGTTGCTGGCGCCACACTGTATGTGTAATGCCACAGTCATAACAGGTCGGCCTGTTGGTCATTTTCACCGTAGTCGGCCTGTTGGTCATTTTCATTCAGCAAGGCGTGGACTAGAAAAATCTGGCGCTCTACCAACGTCAGCACTACGATATAACGATAATCGATTACGAAAACGAATCCTTATAACACAACACCCAGAATTGGAAAGTTGTTGAAGTGAAACGTGAATTCCATAACGCATGTATGCATACACGAATATTGAACTGTGATATATATTGCAATGATTTAAAACAACAGCGATTGTTGAAACAATGTAGCCTATTCATTAAAAAGCTAATAATGATTTCTAAGCTGCAGACAGTGCACACTGTTTCAACCTGCAAGGTCTCATCAGTGCAGCTGGTGACAGGACATGTATTTATTGTATACAAGCTTCTGGCGATCAGGGGTCAAATCAATCTTTTTGCTTATTAAACATCACTATATTTTGATTCGTATATCGGATTATCAACGATTTCCGTTTCATTGCACTCTTCTGGAGTGTCCAAGTGATATATTGGATTCAAAACCATCTGTTTGATGTTCATAAGGTCCTGCCCTGTCACATTTGTTTGTTTATTGGCGTTTATTTGCTCAGATGTATGGTTGTTTAAACCCACGCTATTTGTGTGGTCGGTAATGTTGCCTTTCTCCAATTCACTTGACGTTATTGACTTTCGTTTTCTCCTGATGACATAAACAGCCACGAACACCACCAAAAGAAGAAAGACTCCCACGCCAACGTAAAGAGCCTGTTGAAATGTTTTCATTTTATAACCTGACGATAGGTTTTCATTTGTAATGGTATATTTTTGTGTGTTTACACAAGAAGAGATTCAAAAATCAACCAATAATTTCCCAAACGTTGGTCGATGCCTTTTCTTGGGGGTTTTTATTCCGATTTAAGATATCCCGTAAGTTTGCTTTTGGGTGATTTTGAAATATGTCAGTTCACAGGCCTTGAAAACTAGGTTTTAAAAGTAAAATTTTGCAAAATTGTTTAAAATTGTAGCAGTAAAAGCCTTTCAACCTACTGCAAAATATTCTTTGCTCGTTTTGCTGGTCGTTGTTTCTCAATATGAAGTAACTTAAATGATCGTGGATATCAACAATTGTAGTTGAAGTATGCCCTTCACTTGTAGTGCTAGTTTGTAGTTTCTCTCCGTACCGTGTGCTTGTTTCTCCAACAGTGCTGTCCTGTATTGATGCGTATATTCAGCTGTTTCTGAATAGCTTGTTGTTGCGGTAACACTGGTCCAAGACTCGGCAGTTGTTGCTGTGTGGTAGGGGTGCTCCCGCTGACCCACTGCTACCCATCTTTGTTGAAAACCAGTATTTAAACAACAAAATAGCGCTGTACTACGCTATAAATGTACAATTGCATTTGTGTTTTGAAAAAAATGTACAGACACAAGTTATTGTTTATATTTATTCAGGGTGCAACGCATATAATAAATATGGTGCGTACCATAACTGTACCCATAATAGTACCGATGGAGATGCATTGTTGAAGTCTTAACTCCTACCAACCCTCATGTAATTTTCAACTCCACTTCGGTTTGTGTTTTACAAACAGTTTACAATGTTAATTTAAGTTTTTGTCCCGGATTGACATATATGTCATTAAATCGCCAATTAGTAACGTTTAAAAAAAAATTTTCAGGTAATTATAGATTTGATGCAAACAAATCCAAGCAATGTGTTTAATCAAAGCGATTTAGCTAACCAAGTTTTATTTTATTTTTTATCTGCATCAAGCCATGGTTGTAATGGCTTTACAGCCGCAAGTTCTAAGGATAAAGGAATAAACACGATAACTAGGTCACACATTTACATGTATGTACATCTACATATTTGTTAAGCCATCAATACAGAATGTTGCCGATTTAGGGAAATAGTTACGGTAGGCACAGCACAAAACATTGGTGTAGCCTTAGAAAGGAAATTCCTTTAAAACAGCTTTCTCACAGGCTAAGCAACATCAAACCCCAAACACTTTGTCACCGAGGTAACAGTTCGGGGGTAAGTTAATGTCGTTTTTTTCTTTCAACAACTTAGAAAACGAAAACGTCACGAACGTGAAAAATCGTATATTGGGTTTATCACTTCCTCCTTTTCATTGCACTCAGGCGCGTCCAAATTGTAGATTGGATTGAGCGCTACCTCTTTAGTTGGAGAACCGGTTTCGTTTTGTTCGTGTGTGTACACAATATCCGTTCCAAAACCCACGGTATGTTTTTCTGTTTTGATGTTTACTTTCGAGCCTTCTTTCAACATCGACGACCTTCGTTTTCTCCTAATGATGTAAACGAGCAAAATAGCCACCACAAGGAGAAACGCCAGTAATCCTACGGCAATTCCAACGTATAAAGCCTAAACGCAAAACATAAAATTAGTACATGTAAAAGTACATCAACTTGTGTGCTGATGGCTGGTTGGAATATCAATGGTAATAAGTGATAAAACAAAATACCTTGTTTTGAATCCTATACTTGTTCCATCGGCAACTACACAAGCTTCATAATTAGAGATTGGATTTTATCAAATGAAACTTTTTCTTTAATTACGCCTATCTACGCCAACACCTATCTACTTCCTTTCAACAGGCTTGCCAAGAATTGAAAGTTTACAGCTGTTTACCTTAAAACGGGGTTTGGGCGACGGATTTTATTACGTCAAGGTTTCAATGAGCCTTATTTTGTAATTTGCACCGACTTTAAACTAAGCTCATCACCAAGCAGTAATCTCCGACTTACAATGTTCGGAGGATTTTTGCCTCGATTTGGTGTTGAATTTGTTGCTGTTGACGTGAAAATCGCTTCTGAAGTCGGCACAGCAGTTGAAGCTAATGAAGGAGTAACGGCGGTACTTTCACCAGTTGTTGCAGTCGAAAGTTCCGTGGATTCTTTTGTACGTTGGCCTTCAGTCGTTGTCTGAGGATGCGGGGTGGTTGTTGATTTTAGATTTGGATCTGGAGATAAAACGCATAAATTAATTACTCACCCACGGCAAATTAAGAATGCGTACTATGTGAATTAAACAAATTGTAATGGTTACCCTTCACATGGCGTCAATGTTTGGTTTACTGAATATATCCGATTCTTTCATATATTTTTTATGGCATATTTAGACCGTGTGCATAGGCACCGTCATTCTGCTTTGTTTGTCTACCATTTGTGACAAACATTGTTTACAATTACACAGTACAATTGTTTCCATGTTGTGGCCAAGGTATTAAAGAACGCTTGTGTACTCTTTTACAATACGGACCGTGGTAAAAGGGTATTTTGCGTTATTCAAAACACTATATGAAGTATTTAACAAAAACAATTGTAAATTTTTACTTTTCTACTTTCTTCTTGTCGTCCACTTCAGAGTTATTTGCCCTATGTTTTAGAAATGTTCATCGTCCCAAACAACTGAATAAAGTTACAAACCATATACTTTCCTGACGCTTTTACCTATGCAGGTGAAAGTAACGTTGATGTATTTAACTGTTCCGCGACAAGGGTCCATAAAGACATCATTACAAGCGCACAGTTCGCACTTTTGCTGATTTTCACACTCATTGGTGATAATGTTCTTTGATGTTTCGCTAACACAGTTTGTGTTTGTATGTGGTTCTTTGCAAACCCTGGTAAAGTAAATCTAAATTTCTCAAAGTTAACTTGTCCAAAGTGGCCAAGAACGATGGTGTACATTATAGCGTTTTTTCTAATTGCAAGCATAAGTTTTAATCAAACCAACGCGTTTAGACACAGATATGGTTTTACTATCTTTTTGCATTTACTATCATACTACAGGTAGCCTATATACTTGTGAAGTAAATGAACCCAAGCAATTCTTGCAACATGAATCAGTTATATAACTAACTTTTTGATAAATTTTTAGGAAATTGCAATGCTGCCACATACTTTGAGCATTTATGCTTTTACGTACGTGTCATCCGTTCGTCCGTAATTTGCGTCGATAATATGAATTACTTGGTCTTCATTGCAGCATATTGTTTTTTTTGTATCCTCGCAAAATATTTTGCCAATTGCTTCAGTTGTTTCTGTGGAATGTTTGCAAATGTAGCAGTTGTGTTTTGATTGCTGCAAACAAATGACTTACCACAACTTGCAACGTACGTCACCAACAGCAAAAGTATTATCCTCATTTTATTCCAACTCTGTTAGCTAAAAACAGGAAATGACGGCAACCTTTGCTTATCATGCAAACCAAACGCGACTGGTACATCTGGAATTGCTTCAACAATACGAACACGAAAAAAATACAAAAACAGAAAATGAAAGAAGCCTTTTTTCCAAAGTGCGTTGGGAAACTGAAAGCATCTTCTCGTATAACAACAAAACCTCTCATAAACATGATAGCACATACAGAAACACAAATAAATGCTGCCGTAATAAGCGTAAAACACCACCGTACCTTTTATAGCGTCTTTGCTATCAATAAACTGGACTATTTGTGTCAAATGTAGTTTTCTCTTATTTTTGTTTTGGATAGACATGTTATAAATCTTAAACTTGTCTGCAGTAAACGGCTTCAACATCCATATTAACAAAAAAACCTCATCGAAAATAAAACGACAAGTGAGCTTGCACGTAATGAATACATTAAATAGCAAACGTTTTAACAATTGCAATTGTCATAATCACGTTAATGCTTTTTACTGTGGTAAGGTTATTTAAGAATATGATCTTCTCTGACGTATACCTTTTGCACAAACTAGCTATCAAATTGACAACTACCTTAAAAATAGCGAAACTGAATCTAAAAGCTATGACTTTACATTATTTTCGCTGTTGTTTTCCTGCTGTGAAAACAACCTGAATATAAACTCGACCTCTTTATCCGGATATCACGCGTATGTGCTGTGTATATTAGGCTGCTCGTTTTACATTTCTAACACATTTTAAGGTGATCAATATTTACAATAAAAACGGCGTGCTGGGTGTGGCGACATTTATTTACTGGCATATGGGATTTGCGACGAAAAGCAAACCAAGTTAACCTAGGGATAAACCCTGAAAAATACAAGAAGCATAAAAGTAGCAAAAATGGCTGTCAGAACACTGGATTGAAATGTAACGACTATATTAAATTAAAATGTTTCAAATGCATGGAATAGAGGGAAAATAAGCGGCACACGAAAAAGCGGAAACGAGGAATAAAATGACGTCATTGATAAGAGCGCACATGGTGCAGGGCCAAGGACTTGAAATCAGCATTCAATTTCTAGTTGAGTTCTGTTCTTGGATTTTTAAGTTTTTTGTTGAAACCTGCTGTTAAACACTTCCGAAAGGAGTGTTTAATAGTTCGGATGTCTTGAAGATTTGGTTCAGGTAGAATGTTTAATCATAGTTGGATATTACAAACAATGTAGGCCGTTGAACAGATTTTGTTTTCACCAGGAATTATTGAACGAATGAGTGGCCACAACAAACCTATAAATTATTTACCACGAATTCAAGAGGTCGAGGACCTGGTAAAGACTGGCTGTTTGCGTATATGTGTTGATAGCGTTTCTCTTGTTGACATAGAAACCTTTTTGTGACATTGTGTCCATATCGTGGCATTGATGCTTTCAACAGTCAAAGCGTGCAAAAAGTGAAGTAATACATGAAAGGCAAAGTATACTTACAGTGAACAACGCTGGGTAGTTACATAAAACGAACATGAACAAAAGTAATCGCTGTCAGAATAGCTGATTAGTTAGCGAGACTGCCTTAGGCTCGCTATAGCCAAGGTTCTGGGTTCTAATCCTGTCTCGATCGCTTGAGTTTCCTTCAACAAGAAGCGACATTGTTTCAACCCTGAGGACCCGATGAGTTGAACCAAACAAAAGCAATCAACTTAAAACAGTAAAAATGCTCCAACGAAACTACAATGAGCAGGTAGCTCAACGGTGGACTCATTATAATCGTACCGCATTCAAGCGTTTTTCGTATCTGCTGGGGTAAACAACTATTTGCAGCTAAAGGTAACATGCCGTATCTTCCTGGGCAATGTACTATTAGGAAATATTTGCAAACATTTAGCGCATGACGGTCCATCACAACGTCAGTCATTCGCTTGGCAACCGACAAAGTGTGAAATGATTCTAAGAGGAGAAAACCGCTTTAAACAATTATCTCATGTAGCTACGGTGTAGCTGCAGCGCGTTCGTCCTTGATCCACCAATTGTGCCCGTAACATTTATGCGCCTCATAACGTTTTAACGTTGCGCAGCTATTTCCGACCTGGTGATTGATTTAGTGATATTGTGTCGCTATGCTTTCTTTCACCGAGCGAAATAAACTCAACTCAACTCAACATGCAAAATCCAAAGAAATTGCGAGTTTTAGATTGCTGTTGGTTTTCTGACGCTATGACGTACATTGTTACACTCTTTTTACTACAAAGTACAGAAACCAGTCCATCTTTACAGCAGTTTTTATTGTAAAAAAAACATTCGCTTTTTCATTGTAAAAACAAGGATGAAATGTTCCTTTTATTCAATGTCCCCGAAACTATGTTTTCAAATTGTGAATAGCATAGTTTTTATTTCATAGTTAGTACAAAATTAAACTTTAAAATCGATGGAACTGTGAAGAAACAAACCAATATTGTCATTTAAAATCTTAAAAAAGGTACACTGTTTATTTAACTTTTGTACAAATGTACAACAATGTTAACAATACCCCATTTTAAAAGTCAAAACACACCAAAGCGAATAAATGTACAGGGGTGCAAGGGATGTACAAAATACCG
>QXVZ01023136.1:0-17277 GCA_008931825.1 Phallusia fumigata | reverse complement strand
CAAGACAACAAAATTTGCACACAACACTTTCCAACGAACTTACAAGCGATTGACGCAATCTGTTTGAAAAAATATTACTGGGGGCCTACAATTGCTTGCTGGCAAGCTCGGCGGCGGCAATACGCGCGGGTTATGAATTTCAACTGAATATTAAGTGGAGCGCCCCCACCCGTAGAATGACGAATTTGGGCTTTTTGAAAACGGCATGCTATGTAGAATAAGGGTGTGGCAGTGGCTTGTGGGCCATTTCAACGTGTCAGGTGCATTAAGCAGTCATATTCATAAGCATATTAATATTCGGTGTTTTAATATTTTTTCAAACAGATTGCGTCAATCGCTTGTAAGTTTGTTGGAAAGTGTTGTGTGCAAATTTTGTTGTCTTGCGGTGTTTGGTTCGCGAGATATTTGGGTTGAAAGTTGGCACTTTTTTGTTTGCTGGGTCGGTTTTGACGCTGTTTGTTCAAAGAACTCAGGTCCAACGAAACTACAATGAGCTCAACGGTGCACACATTATTAGCGTACCGCATTCAAGCGTTTTTCGTATCTGCTGGGGTAAACAACTATTTGCAGCTAAAGGTAACATGTCGTATCTTCCTTGGCAATGCACTATTAGGAAATATTTGCAAACATTTAGCGCATTACGACCCATCATAACATTAGTCGTTCGCTTGGCAACCGACAATGTGTGAAAGAAGAGGAGAAAACCGCTTTATCCAATTATCTCATGTAGCTACGGTGTAGCTGCAGCGCGTTCGACCTTGATCCACTAATTGTGCCCGTAACATTTATGCGCCTCATTGCGCAGCTATTTCCGGCCTGGTGATTGATTTAGTGATATTGTGTCGCTATGCTTTCTTTCACCGAGCGAAATAAACTCAACTCAACTCAACATGCAAAATGCAAAGAAATTGCGAGTTTTAGATTGCTGTTGGTTTTCTGACGCTATGACGTACATTGTTACACTCTTTTTACTACAAAGTACAGAAACCAGTCCATCTTTACAGCAGTTTTTATTGTAAAAAAAACATTCGCTTTTTCATTGTAAAAACAAGGATGAAATGTTCCTTTTATTCAATGTCCCCGAAACTATGTTTTCAAATTGTGAATAGCATAGTTTTTATTTCATAGTTAGTACAAAATTAAACTTTAAAATCGATGGAACTGTGAAGAAACAAACCAATATTGTCATTTAAAATCTTAAAAAAGGTACACTGTTTATTTAACTTTTGTACAAATGTACAACAATGTTAACAATACCCCATTTTAAAAGTCAAAACACACCAAAGCGAATAAATGTACAGGGGTGCAAGGGATGTACAAAATACCGGAGGTAGAGTTTTCATCAAACATATGCTTGTTTTATCTATCTACATCAAATGGGTATTGAGAGAGTAACTTGAAAAGAGTTATGAAATTGTTGGGAACCCCTGTTTTAGACCTTTGACGACACTTGTTGCTTCGTTGTTCGAGTGTTGGTTGTGATGCTTGTAGCTGAAGCGCCCGTTTTCTTCATCTTATGAGTGAACCAGTCGCAAATCATGTTACGAACTCCCTCGTTTACGACACAGTTAAATATGAAGATGTTGACTCCCTTCAAAACAATCATTTTCAAATATTTGACTTTAGAATTCTTGGATCCAAGAAGAAATGTTTAGCCGAATAATTAGCAATTTACCTTGTGATTACATTTGGTAATGGAAAAATATGTTTACTCTGGTTTATATTGCGTCAAATGACCCACGAAAAACGTGTTAAAAAGGTTTATAAGGGTTAGCCCTATAAAAGCAGCTGCAAAAATATTCCCAACTTTTCATAAAAGCATTGCGTGATTTAAATAATCTGATAAGCAAATCAAATCTTTAAGTACTGACGATTTGTTTAACGAAAACGCCAAGCGCTGAATAAAAGTAAGTTAAAACTTAGAAAAGAATTTGCACAACGACATTTTGAGGTTGACTGCTCTAGCTTTCGCACCTGTGTGGAATTAAACACTGTAAAAAGCCAGGCCATCACAGTTTGATGTGTTTCGTCTTCAGCCACCAGCATTAGATATCCAAAGACCCAAGTCAGACCCATCGAGCAAATCATTGACAATGCAATCTTGAAATCAGCACCGAGACTGCGAACCTTAGCAGTAGACTGGATCTGTAAAATCAAGTAAGCTTGCTTTTTGTTTTATAATTCTACAACCAAATACAGCAAGCAATTAAACAACAGCAATATTGTATAGTTAAATTAAGGTATGGGGCATAATATTGCACAGACATTACTAAGTGCAGTCATGTAATTGAATGAATGCAGTATTTGTAATTTGCAGTTTAGCTAATTAGTTGGAAACGAATGTATATAAACACACAAGAAAGTAAAAATATGTTTACAAAGTACAAAGCTTTTGCCAAAAACGTGTAAAAATTATGATCAATTCAATAACGTTTAAACTGTTCTAGGCATCCATTTCCTGCTCTCTTGCAGATAACACGGTTCTGCAGTAAATTGNTTTCCTGCTCTCTTGCAGATAACACGGTTCTGCAGTAAATTGAAAAGATGCTATGCATTGCGTACCTTGTTTTTGCAACACGTGATCTTGCCAAGCACAGCGGCGAAGAAGTAGATGTTGGTCAGGAACAAAACGCCAACTGGAAGAAGAAATCCGAAGTAGAGAGAATAGAAACGAAGCCAGCACATGTGTCGGGATTTATATGTCGACTCAAAAAATATGTCGTCTGTGAAATAAATAATTTTTAGTAATGCAACAAAATTATTTAAAAAATAATATTCTCACGACATCTATTTCGAACACTTTTAAATTTTCGTGCTCAAAAATGTCATCTTACTCAGTTATTCAGGCAGATAAACATGTCTCCAAATTTGGTAAACTTTCGCTCGCCTAATATGGTACTACCTAAGCCCTATGATGAATTTGTCATAATCGGTCACATTTGGTATCGAAAGTATCCTTAAATAGCAAACTAACCTGGCCTGTATGTTTTTACGTCGGTATTGAAAACTGTGACACCGATGTTGAGCAAAACAATAACCAAGGGAACAAGATATATCGCCGCAGCCGCACGTCCAGACAAGTCATTCGAAAGTTGAAATACCTGCAGATATAACAAGCTGGTGACAGAAAGATTTGGTAACGGAACTCCGTAAAAAAAACCTTGCATAAATATCACATTAATTCCTAAGTTTAGTAATTAGTATCCAAAGGTCATACATGGAGTTTCATTTTGCAGGAAAAAACGAAAATTCCGAAGCCTTGGTGTCAGCATGGGCGGTTACCTTACATCGATATGAAAAATTAAATATTAATTTAGATTGTTTTTCAAATATCTAAAAAAACTGGAAAAGGCATCTTTTTTGCAATTAATTGTTCCATATTGATTAATTGTAACATTTTGTGGATGTAAGACGTACCTTAACCAGTGCTTTGTACATGCTATAGGCGTTTGCTGTCATCCAGAACCACGTTGCAAGTAAAAAATAGTGAAGTAGAGTTGTCAAAGCATAGCATGGTATTCTGTTCTCAGCTTCATCGCCAGCCAACAGAAAAACAAAACACGCAGCCATCAAGCAAAGGCAGATATTGACTAGAAAGATTGTGGGTTGGCGTTTCCGAAGTTTTCTAATGATGAATAAAAAATTTAAAATTATGTGCAGTGACAGATCAGAAGGCTGGACTGCTTGTCAAGCTAACTGATACATTTGTATCTAGAACTTTGTTTTTCTGTTGAGTTTAATTGAATCTGTCAATATTAACAAAACAAATGAAACGCTGATAACATTTAATGCTATATAAAGGCCCTACTTAGGTGTCTTGCTAAAACAAATTATCTATCCGCCATTTGCGTTGTCTAAAATAGTTGTTTTCAAACTTTTGGACCGCGAGGCCTCAATTGTGACACAGTTTTTGGATTGGGCTAACACATTCATGAGTTCAACATATGTTTATTATCTTCCTGTGAACTCCCCGTATCTAGTCACACAGCCCTCTTTATAAAATCTGACATGCTCTATTTATGTATCGAAACTTACGGTATTGCAAGAAACACGAATAGGGTTAATATGATTCCGGCAATAGACAAACACAACCCAACGTATGTTGCGATTCCCATTGAAAAGGCAGAAGGAAGAATTTTGGTGTCCTGAACAAAAAGACCTTCAATTGAAACTGAATAGATTTTACTTATTTTATGCTGACTGTAAACCACAGTTATTCAGAATTCCAGTGGGAACTTTTCGAACATGCAATGTGTAAAAAGTTATTGCGATTTTTATACGTAAGATCTATTTTAATTAATTAAGTTTAGTCTTGTAGATGTAATTTAAAACGCCCCCAAAAATGTTAAGGTTAAGTTGGATCTTTTTTATCAAATTAAGAAATTGCAAATATTAACAAAATAAACGGATCTTGACACAAAGTGTGACGTTTCCACAGTAAAACACTCTAGACGTGCTTTTCTGCATATTGCAACACAAAATGTGATAACACCGCCAACTTACCACCAACATGGCAAAGTTGGCCAACTTGTAGCATTTGCATCTCGGCGGGAAACTGTTCTTGACCAGTTGACAACCGTTTGGTACCCACTGTTGTTGATGCTTATCCCACACACTGCATTGGGTACGTGTCACTTCATCCTGCGTTATAAACACACAATGTTGTTCTGAGCCAATTGACTGCTTTGTTTGGGGCTATCACGTGCGTAAATAACTTTCGCTAATAGTTTGGAAAAACTTTACATCAACACATGCAATAATAAATTTTGGAGAGAAATTTAAGATCACGTTTTCCAGTTTAAAGGATAAGCGGTTTCAGACATTGACCACAACGGTTAGTTACTTNGCCATTCTTTGCAGTCGTTGGTTTGAATATCTGCAAGTTTAACATTTAGATAAGTAAAGACGCAATCGCTATCAACTGTAATTGTTTTCACATGTAGCTTATTTTAACTCACAAGTTCAAAGCTCGCATGAAAGTAAAATTGGATCATACGATTCATACAAATTTTTCCCTGTTTTAGATAAAGTTTAGTCACTATAAATTGCCAAAACACTTTCTAGACTTTGAAATGTTTGCATTGCCTTTGTTGTGTCGGTTTATATTTGAAAACAACCTCAAGTACACCCCTAAGTGCGATTTCTAGAATTCTGTTCTGAAAAGCTCAGTAGTTTCCAGAATTTATGGTGTACAAAGGATACGCCCAAAGTGGTGTTGGGTCCTCACATGTAGCAAGTGCCGAGCATGCTCTAATTGGTCCACACGTTAATCAAAAGGACAATGATGTTTAAGTCAAGGACTGATAAACACCCTGAAATGTAGTATTTACCACAACCTAAATTAAGGCTTATACCTTCGTATGTGTATTCCCAGCAAATCTCTTTGACCAACGCATTTCGGCAATCAAAAACAACACTTTTGATGGCAAAGCAAAAACTTTGATTTTGTTTTAGTACAGCAGTTTCATATTTTAGAACAAACCATTTACCCGAATAATATTAGTGGGGCAACAGGTGGTTTAGTCTTACCTGCAAAGTGATTTGCTTCGTAATTAGGGTGACACTAGTTTCATTGTGTGGCACTTCCACTTGGTTTCCTAATTTTTGCAAAACATCAAGCAATGGGTGTTTTAGATGTTTGTTTCCAGCAGTGTCTCTGAACATACAGTAATGATAACTTCAACGCTAAGCAATAACGCCATTATCTACTTACGTCTTATTGTTTATGGGTAGAAACATTGCGTTTGATAACTGATTGACCACTAGCATAGTGTCGAACATCACATTGGTTGTAATCTGCAACAAAATTGAACAACGGTTGGAATAAGGCCTTGATAAAACGTAAAAACTAATGAAAAAACACCAAACGAAAAAGAAACGTCTAAAACAAAAACATACTGCTTAAACCCGTCATGAAATCTACAACCAGGACTGTTTAAGTGTTGGAATTTTATCTCCGTCTTCGTAAAATAAGAAAGTTGGTGTTTTGGTTGAAAAACAAATTGACTAAAACATTCATTAAAATAAAAAATATCCAAAACTCTTTACATCGCTATGATTAATATACCAAACCAGATAAAGGCATGTGTTACTAATTAATCAAAAATTTCAAAAAAAAAATAATCAAAAGTAGTCAATTCACCTGGCGTTGGTTTGTAGACACAACTTTAAGGATCGTTTCCAAGCCTTCGACGATTTGTGTTATTTGATCATGCGTTACATATTCTTCGTTTTTCGAAGCCAATTTGAAAAACGCTACTGTCGAGGAAATTTCCTGGGCTGTCATTGTGCTTTTAATCTGAACAAAGTTACAATCAAATCACTGCATTCATCCTATGGTTGATTGATTTTTTGCGCTAATATATTAACTCCCGCCAGTAATTTTAAACTTCATCTCCCATTATGATGGCAACTGCGTGGGTAAAATAATCGAAAAATTATGTCTATTGACGTACATCGCCCTCTTATCACGTCAAATGGTGAAAGTTTTCAGTAATACAAAGTTTATTACACAAATAAATTAAGTTTAAATATAACTTATGCTTTGTCAGGTCGATAGACCAGGATGAATTGATTTCAAAACGATTTTTAAAATTGATCATTATCATTACTTAATTAGGGTCATTAATTTTATCGAAGGTTCATCTTTGGTTGTCAGTCATTTGCGGTTGATTGATGGTGCCGATAACGAAAATAATAAAAAATGCGTGGTTATAGTGGCATGGGATGACAATCACATTGACGTGCCAAATATTGCATTGTTTTCAGATTACTTAAGTTTGAACTGACGATGCTGTGATTAGGCGAAATATATTTTCGTTTGTTTTGGTTCGACTGATTTTGTTTCTTGGAAACTTGTTTTCAAATCTACAATTTGACAAAACAGAGATTGTCGCCGATCGTGTTATCTGTTAGAGGGCCAGATAATGCTTATTTTTATCGCTTCAGTTTTCGCATTATCTTACTTGTTGAAGTGTAGACGAAATAGTTTTGTCGCAACTGGGTGATTTGATTGACGCAAATCCTGCTGGAGATCCGTAGACACAGTCAACCGATGCCATTGGTCGTCCTTCACGCGAAACAAAAACAATTTCACAAGAAAATAAGACAACAAATGAAAACCATTTTGAAACGTTTTAACTTGTATAAATAATGAAATGAAGGCTTCGGTTTTCTGAAAGAATAATTCCTACTAATGCACTGTTGGCCATGTAAATTGGCATTTACCATACTCTTTTGCATAATACTGCTAGTTCATAGTCTACCTGAGCATTTGACAACGAAAACTAGTTTGAAATTCCGCGATGTATTTTTACATTTAATATTTTTGCAGGATTTGCTTGGGACTTCAGTTGCTTACCATTTGGACACAGTTCTTGAGATGTTGCAGTTTCCCCAACGCTCGTATTGTTAAAGGTGACAGATTGATTCAAAGCCACAACGAAAATTGTTGTTTTGCGACAGAAGGCTAAGAAAGAAAGTATGGTTACCCTTTACATATCTACAACGAAATCACTTCATAGGCGTCAACACATAAAAAAACAGGAGCCTTTTGAAAAACAGAACTGCCACAGAGCTTGTGCACGTTGAAAAAAATTGTAATTCAATTTTTTTAACAATTACTGTAGTCATTATCAGCGCAATAGAGCTATACACCAACTCTATGGTAGTTGTATTTTTAGTTGAAAGTCAATATACAAGCCTAAAAAATGAGTTAACACTGATCGGTAAAAACGGAATTATTTGCCAATTGCAAAGGGGAAGTAGTAATTTGTTTTGTGTTAAGGGCCAATTTTGGCTTTGCATTACTTACGTTGGCAAGTGTATCCGTCACCTTCGTAACCGCTTTTGCAGCGACATGAGTAGTTGCCCTCAGTCAGAAAGCATTTCCCAAAGCGACTGCAAACCCTTGTGCCACATACATAAGTTACTGAAATTAAAAAATATGTAGTTTGGATATTTTCTGTAACCTGTATAATTATGGTTACTGAAACATAAGTTACTGAAAAAAAAGATTAAGATACAGTTAATTTTTGAGTCTGTGTAAATCAGGAATTCCCAAACTAGAGGTCGTCGCCCAGCGAGTAAACTAATTTAACACTAAGGGTTACATTTACACAAATTTTTGTGGTATAAAAGTGTGCCAGATTCTAGTCGTTAAATTGTGTAGATAGGCGGAATGTAGGCTGGATGCTGAATAACGAAATGATTAGATTACACTGACGTGATGGTCTTACATCATATATGTTTTAAACCGTATATCGCTGTCAAACGCGGGGATCGTTAAACATTTATAAAATTAGAAAGGGGTCGCAGAGTAAAACGTTTGCTAAGCCCTGGTCTAAATGCTTTTTCTATTTTGTGTTGGGTGGCGGGTAAACTTATTCGTATATTTGCAGAATGCTTTATCTTGATGTTTGCAAGCGCTAGGCCGGATGCCTAAAGACTAGAGACCCCCTACAATAAATTCAGAACCATATATACAGGTTTAACAAAATTACGTGTAAAAATAAAAACAAATTAGTAATTTTGGAACTGACGCCTAAGTGCATCCTATTTTGAAATATTTTTTTTAGTAATTAAGGGTTCTTTTGTTTATTTTGAGTTTTGTTTATTGCCGAATAGATGACAGATGATTCTGATTCTACGTAAATGAATATTTTTGTGCTGCATTTTTTCCTTTTGTCATCTGAGGAATATCATTTTTTCACTGTTACATTTGCAAATGCAGTTTGTCACACCAACGTGTCAGTTGTTATTTCAAACAAAAAATAGATAATCATTGATGATAATTACACCTCAACGTATAATGTTGACATTAGTAATACACGCAAGTTTTACAAATACTGCAACACGAACTATTAATGACACTGACTAACAAACCACCTGTAAAACGTTATGGCCCTTCATTGACAGGTGTAAAGTACTACGGTAAATATTACAATTTTGTATTGTAATATTGTATGTCACTGGCCAAAAATGCAATATTCAGCTGTACGTATTACGTCTGTTGCTAGATGATGGTTAATTTAGCCGATGACAACCTTTGTCTGGACAATATTTTAATTTACAAACTTTCCTGTTTTACTATGTTGACATTTTATTTGCGTCTTAGTGGTCGCTTATGACATCCGTAGAAAATATTTAAGTTTTTTCCTACTGTGACTGAATGATGTGCAAACGTCCCACTAACTATAATTTTTACACATAAACGAGTAAAAGCGCCAGTGTACTGACCGAGCGATTGTTAAATGCCCAATTTCAGACCACACAGCCTCTTTCGCACCAACTGAATAGTTTTCCAATACTTACAAATCTACCAATTTTGTGAATGCCCATGAACATGCCAGTTGACATTTTATTGCTGTTAAAGTACATCCACTTACTTTTTGAACAATTTCTTCCAGTAAAACCAAGCACACAGGTACAGTTGTAATCGTTGACGAAATCACTACACGTGGCATTGTTTTGACATGGACTTGCCGCACACTCATCAATATCTAAAAATGTTTTTACCAATACATTTAAACTTAGGAATAAGTATAGATTAAGTTATCTATTCATTTACAAAATTGGACATTTTAAACATTTTTAAATTTTAAAATTAAAACATTTTTGTATTAATCGAAAAAATGTTATTTTATTAAAAAGTTATAGTTATCATAATCCGCAGTGTTGAATTTCCATTGTAGCAAATGTATGTAATCCTTCGTGTATTAATGAAATGGCGCAAGCCACAAACTAATCTGACTGTAGTTATCCATTAAAGATAAAAGCTTGACAAATGTGCTCGACCACCTGCAGAATAATCTGATAGAAATTTGTTTCTGTTAGCGTCCCGGGTTCGAACCCATGAAAAAATTGAAGTATAAGCTCAAAAAGGTTTCATGTATTTCTAAATCACATTGCTTACCAATTGCGCAATCTGCTCCACTGAATCCAGGTAAACAGTTGCAAACATGACCGTCAGTTATATCAGTGCATCTTCCCCCATTCATGCATGGCTTTCGGGAACATTTATCTATGACACACATGAAGCTTGTTTTTATAACAACTAAGTTAAATAAATTCTAAAATGTACTGGTAGCAAGCTAAGATGGAAGCTGCAAGTACCAATACAGATAAGGGTAAAGATAAGGAGGATGTTAGGTCACAGACCAGTGATTTCCAGCTTTCTTTGCTGCATTCCCCCCTTTGCTTGTTTTGGAAATTTTCATTCCTCCCCCACTTTTGACAAAAAGTAGTACAAAGTAATAGGATTTAGATACAACTGGTTTACCCAAAGAAATACTACACTTAACATTAATAACTCAACCATATTGTGGAAAATTCTCCCTTCAATTTATAAGCATCTTTCCTGTGGGGGTATTCCCTTCTGTTTATGTGCCACGTACCGTTAAAGACCATTTGGACATACGAGTGTTGAAAAATTAAGAAAAAAATTATATTTTGTCAAATGTTATGATTTAGTGATGTGTTTTTCATTAAACTGGCTCAAATAATAACAAGACATGCTTTTAAAAAAGTGGTTTACGTCACATTGTTCACCTGTGCTACAATTTTTATCAGTGAATCCGGGTTTACAGGTGCAGCTATAGTCGTTTATCAGATCTGTACATGTAGCGTTGTTTTCACATGGCATTGGTGCGCATTCGTCAATATCTGTTGAGGATATATAAACTTTTGCTGGCATACACAACTGATTTTGCTTTCAGCGTTTTTTCTATCACCAGACCACGCATTTCCAACTGACAAACAATCTCTGGTAGGAAATGTAGGCAAATATAGGAAAAGACACCTTCTCTTTAGTGTAACTTGAGCATAAATATGACCAATCAACAACTCACTTATTGAACAATTTTTTCCTGTCCAACCTGCTTGGCAAGTACACCTGTAGTCGTTTATCAAATCCGTACAAGAAGCGTCGTTTTGACACGGAAAAGGTCCGCATTCATCAATATCTGAAATAAAAATTAAGTTCAAGTGCATTTTCAAACAAGTTACCTCGAAAATAGTTAAAATTAAATTTGCAAATATCTTATCTTCACCTGTGCTACAATTTTTATCAGTAAACCCGGGTTTACAGGTGCATCTATAGTCGTTTATCAGATCTGTGCATGTTGCGTTGTTTTCACATGGCATGGGTGCGCATTCGTCAATATCTGATAAAACAAGGCTGAGTTGCAGATAAAAATATTCAATACAAAAAGTTACGCAATACATCTTCACTGTTGCTTAAATTGAGCGAGAACATCAACAGACCATTGTTCTGTCAATTGAGCTGCAAATTGGTAGTCATGAAATATGAAATTTTAAGTTAGTTATTGTCTGTGGAAGTTGTAGGGAAACTGAAAAAACTTTCCATGATCTAAATACTTACTTATGGAACAATTCTTTCCAGTGTAACCTGCTTGGCAAGTACACCTGTAGTCGTTTATCAAATCCGTGCAGGTGGAGTTGTTCTCACACGGAAATGGTCCGCATTCATCGATATCTAAAGTAAAATTGCGACAAACCCAGTTACAAATTTCAAGTGGCGTTGCTGCATTTCAAAAGATTGGTAATCGACTAAAAATTTGCCAACATTAAAAAATCTAAATCAAGTTTTATGTTGTTGAAATGTGTATAATGACTGTTCTATTTTGACGGTAATCAATTCATTGGCGCTTGGCTACCCCGAACGGGCGCAAAGCGGAACAATTTAGTCATTAATTACCAATTATTATGAGGGTAAGGTGATTAGTGAGGACTGTTTCTGCCTACTTAGCAACAACCAAGCATTGTACCACTGCGTAGTTTTCTGCCCCGTTTCTTCTTGTGTTAGATAAGTTACCCGGGGAAGCATAAAATTTGACATATTTTACCTTTCTACAGATAAGAGTTCACTTTGGGAATACCTGTGTTACAATGTTTATCAGTGAATCCCGGATTGCAGGTGCAACTGTAGTCGTTTATCAGATCTGTGCATGTTGCGTTGTTTTCACATGGCATGGGTGCGCATTCGTCAATATCTGGTAAAAAAAGAGTTGCGGACAAACGTATTTAATGCAAAAGACATATACTGCGTACGGCATACGCCAAGTTCAGATTGTACGGGTTCACCAATGAACGTGTAAGCAAGCTGAATCTAATAACTTACTTATGGAACACGTTTTCCCACTGTAACCCGCTTTACAAGAGCATTGGTAGTCGTTTATCAAGTCGGTACAGGATGCGCCGTTCTGACATGGAAGTGGTCGGCATTCATCAATATCTTTAGACAAACACAATTAGGACTTCAAAAACCTGCGTGTAAGTTGCCAAAATAAAGCCTATTGGCCATTGCGAAGGCGGGGTGGTAGTGATTCAAGTCAACGATGACATTTTAAATTCCAATGTTACTGCCGACTACAAAGGAATTAGTCAAGACAATAAATGAAATGAAACTTAAATTTTGCAACTAGGCGTAAGGCGAAAAAA
Organism: Phallusia fumigata; assembly: GCA_008931825.1. Lineage (NCBI taxonomy): Eukaryota > Metazoa > Chordata > Ascidiacea > Phlebobranchia > Ascidiidae > Phallusia > Phallusia fumigata. The sequence goes on along the minus strand of QXVZ01023136.1, from coordinate 4,818 downwards.
ATATGATAAAAAATGCTGCACCTGGAAAATTTTAAATTAAATTCTTGTAACATGATATATTAAAGGCCACTTCGTTTTTTTAACTTACTTATTTCACAATTCTTTCCTTCGAAACCTTCCGCGCAACTGCAACTGTAATCATTCACCAAATCCGTGCAAGCTGCGCTGTTTTGACAGGGAGCAGATTTGCAGTCGTCTATGTCTAAGTGCAAGGTAATATGTAGCTTGATCGACTGCAAAATCACTTTGTTCCTTAAACCAATTAGTTCTCGAACTGTCGTGGGAACTATATATTGCGGTTTCTAAAATATATTTTAGCATATTATGTGTTTAAGATAACACTTGAATTTGTAACCCCTACTAAATTTGTAATAAAAATCGTNGGGAAACTGAAAAAACTTTCCATGATCTAAATACTTACTTATGGAACAATTCTTTCCAGTGTAACCTGCTTGGCAAGTACACCTGTAGTCGTTTATCAAATCCGTGCAGGTGGAGTTGTTCTCACACGGAAATGGTCCGCATTCATCGATATCTAAAGTAAAATTGCGACAAACCCAGTTACAAATTTCAAGTGGCGTTGCTGCATTTCAAAAGATTGGTAATCGACTAAAAATTTGCCAACATTAAAAAATCTAAATCAAGTTTTATGTTGTTGAAATGTGTATAATGACTGTTCTATTTTGACGGTAATCAATTCATTGGCGCTTGGCTACCCCGAACGGGCGCAAAGCGGAACAATTTAGTCATTAATTACCAATTATTATGAGGGTAAGGTGATTAGTGAGGACTGTTTCTGCCTACTTAGCAACAACCAAGCATTGTACCACTGCGTAGTTTTCTGCCCCGTTTCTTCTTGTGTTAGATAAGTTACCCGGGGAAGCATAAAATTTGACATATTTTACCTTTCTACAGATAAGAGTTCACTTTGGGAATACCTGTGTTACAATGTTTATCAGTGAATCCCGGATTGCAGGTGCAACTGTAGTCGTTTATCAGATCTGTGCATGTTGCGTTGTTTTCACATGGCATGGGTGCGCATTCGTCAATATCTGGTAAAACAAGAGTTGCGGACAAACGTATTTAATGCAAAAGACATATATACTGCGTACGGCATACGCCAAGTTCAGATTGTACGGGTTCACCAATGAACGTGTAAGCAAGCTGAATCTAATAACTCACTTATGGAACACGTTTTCCCATTGTAACCAGCTTTACAGGAGCATTTGTAGTCGTTTACCAAGTCGGTACAGGATGCGCCGTTCCGACATGGAAGTGGTCCGCATTCATCAATATCTTTAGACAAACACAATTAGGACTTCAAAAACCTGCGTGTAAGTTGCCAAAATAAAGCCTATTGACCATTGCGAAGGCAGGGTGGTAGTGATTCAAGTCAACGATGACAATTTAAATTCCAATGTTACTGCAGACTACAAAGGAATTGGTCAAGACAATAAATGAAATGAAACTTAAATTTTGCAACTAGGCGTAAGGCGAACAAAACATGATAAAAAATGCTGCACCTGGAAAATTTTAAATTAAATGTCTTGTAACATGATATATTAAAGGCCACTTCGTTTTTTTAACTTACTTATTTCACAATTCTTTCCTTCGAAACCTTCCCTGCAACTGCAACTGTAATCATTCACCAAATCCGAGCAAGCTGCGCCGTTTTGACAGGGAGCAGATTTGCAGTCGTCTATGTCTAAGTGCAAGGTAATATGTAGCTTTATCGACTGCAAAATCACTTTGTTTCTTAAACCAATTAGTTCTCGAACTGTCGTGGGAACTATATATTGCGGTTTCTAAAATATATTTTAGCATATTATGTGTTTAAGATAACACTTGAATTTGTAACCCCTACTAAATTTGTAACAAAACTCATTTCATACCACAAGTTTCGCAGTAGTGGTGGAATGCTACGTTAAATTCCTAATGTATCGGTCTGGCCGAATTGCCTATTAGGAAATCGTTGGGCCAAAATGTCATTTTGCTAGATAATATTGTGTAGAGACTTGTTTTTTACAGCATTGTGAAGTGTAATTAAGATCATTGATTTTGCTGTTGAGCAAAAGTATTTTGTTTGGATAAACTGATATAGCCATACTTGTGCATGTAGGTCCCTCGTACCCTGTGTAGCACGAACAACTCTGACTGTTGAGATAGTTATTGCATGCGCCACCAGGTGTGCATGGATTTTCGACGGGATCTGCATACAACAGATATAAAGTAAATGTCTGATAACAAGCACAACTGCTCAGAATTACATTAAAAACGCAACAACAAGATAACTGCCTTTCAAACACTTTTAACTCCACAGATATCCGAAACAGCGCCACCAAACATTATTAGTAAATTTTTTTACATTCAAAACCAGGAAATTGAAAAGCGAGTTAAAAAGAGGTTTCCAACTTGTCCCGTATAGCCTACAGTCATAAACAAAAAGAATTGGCACTTTGAGAAAATGTGTCTAAATATTTCTCTTAACTTAGGGGGCCCCACTGTGAGTAAGACATTAGTTTGAACTATTTGCTGGGAACGTTTCTGTTTAAATAAATCATCACTCGAAATATACAGCCTGCCTATCAACCAAAAACTATATCTGGTGTGACTCACTCGAACACACAATTCGAACTTTATAACATTTTTGTGGTGTACTCCAAAGAAAAAATATTTGATTTGGCTTTCAAAGTGGTAAATAAGTTGCCACAGAAGTTGTGTATACAATATCACACTTACTAAAGGTGGCTTCCCAGTTGACCGTAACATGATCTTGTCCCCAGCCTTGATCTTTATCTGTTCTCACAAGCCATGCATGGAATCCCCATACATACGCATTAAACTGTACAGTAAAGGTATCCGGGTGACTGTGTGAGCCGTAGGCATCAGCCGAGACGACAGGCGGAGATTTGTTGCAAAGCGAATACACCGCACTGAAAGACACTCGGTTGTGACCGCTGCTACCAAAGTTCGCAGTTTCAGATAACGTCGAAGGACCTGTCAACGAAATAACACATTTTAGCCCAGGGCAGGTTGTGTTTTTCCAAACAGGCAAACGTAAAACGCAGCTTCGAAACTGTTGGTGCAGATAAATGTTTTAAAGCAGAAGAGTAGAAACTACCGACAAGCACTTTTGTATTTGGAAATCGTATTATTTTTTTATTAACAGTGACTTACTCCAATGATAAGTTATGTGACCGTATCTGCGTGCGACTTTATTCCTAAAAACCAGCGGAAATTTTCCCGGGGAATTTTGCAGAAACCAACGGAAATAAACATTGAACAAAATGTTCAGTGCTTTTTAACTTTTGCAGTTCACATGCGGCTATATAGGCGTACTTCTTGCGCCCAATAATTGTCAGCTTCTCGGTTGGACAAAAAATAGATAATAGATAATTTAGACATTATAAACCGCGCACTGTTAAAAGCGTAATCGACTTTTTCAAATTCACCTGCCGCGTTGACATAAAACGTCCAGTTGACGAACACCAAAGCAAATAAAACACAAACATGTTTGGGTGGTTTGAACTTCATTTCATACAGATGTTGCAGCCCTGGATGGGAAGTTACCTGCTGAAACAGAAATTCTTGACTAGTAGACTCAATATATACGCTGTTGCTATCGGACATTCTATAAATTTATGAAGGCTCTACGGGCAAATGTATTGTTTTTTGCGTACCGACGTTTCGACGACCTATTCAGGTCGTATTCAAAGACTTAATAAATTAATTCAACTTAAGTAAGATAAACAGCAAAAAAGTCAATACCATAAATAATAATTTATTTAGGCTACTTTTGTCGTGCTTATACACAGCTAAATTGCTAACTCTGTTCTCACACTATGCAATCAATTTGAAAGTTCTAAACTGTTCAGTCAAACGCACAAGCAAACTACAGTAGTGTTTTGGACGTATAGTACTCCTTTTAAAAAGTATGATGTCATGTGCTGTAAGGTCATTAATGACATAACGAGAATTCCGGTGCAGCTAAGTTAATACGGGTACAATATGTTAATCAATTATTATTTTTTACCTGTTGCATAGGATTGCCAACTCTGTTAAGCTACAATAAAAGACATAAAAACCTGACAGGTGTTTTGTCAGGCCTCGAAAACAAACTTTCTATTAATATTTCAATCTGATAATCACATAAAATATTGGCACTATTGTTTAATATTCTCTATCACATAGATTTCGTTGATAACAAATTACGACAGGATATTGAAACAGTCCCCATCATCTTGTTGTATATTATGCCATATTTGTTTTGGTGCTTTATGAGTGTCAGTTCTGAAATTAACGCACCAGCCAAAACGATTTCAAAATAAAGGGCAAGCACATGTCATTCAAAATCTCAATAAAGGACAAGGACAAATAGAGGTAAATAAAGGATTGTCCTTTGAAATGACAATGCGCAAGTTTAAAGTAGCAGTGGCACATCCTGGCAAATTTGATACTCTCAAAACTATTCCTAACATTGAAATGTGCCACTTGGTTTTAACTTATTCTTGTTGAACAAATGTATGTCTATACCAGACGTCGGTAACTCGTAGTTTTCGAATCGCATTCGGTTCTTTTATCTTTTTATCTGGTTCCCGTAATCCAAGGAAAGACATGGTTACGCCAAACCATCATATAGCAATCGACTATAAATGATTAGTTTATAACTACTGTTTGGTGATCAAACGTAGTTTATTTTACATTTCCCTTGTTTAGCTTTTCAAAAGGAAAAAAACACCGAAGGTCTTGCATACAGATGTTTAAACAAATTTTATGAAGTTCTCGGACGGTATAAGTCCATTGAGGATTTAGACGAAA
>QXVZ01023123.1:0-11668 GCA_008931825.1 Phallusia fumigata | reverse complement strand
ACACACACAGGTGCACAACTATTTACAAAAGCTTTATGCTGTTGACGAGGAAAAATTCACTAGATATGCTGATAAGATGGCACGATTGTATGACAACAAAACAGTACGAATGCGGATCGTCTAGTACAGCTGCTGTGGGATGGGCGAAAAACCGAGGCGAGATTTTGGAAACTCCCAGGGACTCTGTTAACGGGTGTGGTACGTATTTGTTCTTAAAACTATTATAAATAGCAAAACAAGCATTCGTGTTCTGATTTTGAGATAGCGACCCATGTTTGATAAAGTAATTCACAAAAAGCGAATATTACAATTAGGAGTTAAAGATAAACTATGACGTTACAGTTTAACATGATATTAACGACACTTGGAAAACAACATCAATTAAAAAAGTACCCAACATAGACTGTGTAAGCAGCGAAACAAACACGTCATTAAATATAACATTGGAACTTTTCGGAATGTCATGATTGTGGCTGAATAATTCCTATCGTGGCGTCACTATTGGAATTTCTTCAATGAATGGTGTAAAAAATGCAGCAAGATCGCTTTAGCGCAGTCAGGGTTAATTTAACAATATTGTGGACAAAGCAGTGTCTTGGAGCCCCTACGATGACTACTTACATGAATAACAATGAAAATGGTCGTCAAAGTCAGTGTTGTTAACAAGCGCCTGGTGCATTGGACAATAAAAATACGGATAGGGTCGTGTAAATAAAACAAAAATTAGTCGTCGCTCTATTTACACTACATGCTGTAAGTAAATTTGTTTTTTGAAGCTTGCATTTAAAACAGTGTAGATTTAAACTGGTTTCTAAAAACGTCTTTTTTGTTCCCGCTTGATTTACCTACAGCTGTGCGGAACTCATTGAAGCGGAACATGTAAATATTCAAACACTTTTTGCGCTGCTTTGCTCAAACAAATGAAAAAATGCAATGCCAAATCACCAAAACTTTGATCAAAATTGGCGTTGTCCGCCGGCGGCATAACAATAGGCATTGACATACATTAAAAAAGTCTATTTTGCAATTCTTGATTGCTGCTGCAGCTGCTTAAAACAGACCTGCATGACTGGTTTTTGGAAGGCATTCTGTACGCTGGTGTTTTTACTCTTTAGGCCAATGATTCTTAACCTATTGGTAATTACCCACAAGTGGGAAATATTAGGGCAGCAGGTGGTAATTAGTTGAACTTGTTAGCTGATAATAGCACTGTTCTATATTAATTTTGGCCAATCATGGCAGTAGGGGGCAGTACATATTAAGTTGTGCGTACCACGTACATCGTTACGAAGGGCGTACGGTACCATCGTCCCGTACTGTCATCCTTAATTATGGCAGAACCAGAAACATAAAAAAAATTAGATTTTGGGAAACTGATAGAAATGGAAAAATTGTGAGAAATGGACTGAACAGTATTGGATAATGAGGGAAAAAGTCAAGAACCATTGCTTTAGGCGATCTTGTTTTTTCTTCGCACGCTTGTGAAAGTTTTACATGTTGTGCAGCATTGAATCGCAAGCGATGGTTGAACGCATTTTCCCCAACTCTTCAGTACTCGACAGAATCCGGTTTTTAGTCGATCCCCCTGGCAGGAACTAAAGTCTGGAAATACAAACGTTAATGTTTTATGGTCTCGTGTGGTGCAGGCCTAAATTCCAAGCGAATGTCCATACCAAAGGTTTCGCCCAAAAGATGCAAACATGTACTAATCATGTAAAACAACCAGTAAAACATTCTCTACGTTTCGAAAAACAACGATGACATCAGCGTTTGTTAAAACGTGGAAAATATTTTGCACACATGTGCTGAACCGTTTTGCACATACCCAAAAAACTCCCAAATACTGTATTATCAGTTTGCATTAAATGTAGCATTTACGGCAACCAAAATAATAGGCGATGAAATGTGGTGTTTTATCAAACTTTGGCCTCACCGAACTCAGTGACTCTGCATATGCCCTGGTTGCATTTCTTCGATGTATTTGGCTTCACATTCACACTGCATTGATCGCTCGCCTTTCCCGAATCTCTCTCCACACATTCGACTGTCCGATGTTGCAGACCGCTGCCACAGTTCACCGAACACTGGAGAGCAAAACAGAAATGCGTTGCAAAACCAATGGGTAGATTTCGATGGTATCCATTGCAAATTCCTTTACGTTTTTAGGAATTTAATTAACTGCGAAAATGAAAAAGTAGACTAGTTTGTCAGCCATGCTAGCCACATATAATCGTTGAAGAAATCTGACCAGTTTTGGATAACAATCTTTCATAGCTGTTTTAGCCCAATGTAGCCACTTAAAAAGTGACACAGGATTATGCAACATTTATGCATTCCAACAAAATAACTGTGGTTTAAGCCTAAATATAATCGTTAGCCTTCAGTATCACTACGACAGATTGCGGCCAAATTATGAAAAAAGCTGCTCTAACCAGCCGCATCGCCATTAAGCAAATAATCTTCATGCAAAATCACGTAGGCACAACATTGTAGCTATGTAGGGTGTAACAAACAATGATGACACAACAAATGCAATTAGTGGCCAGTTTATTGAATTACTGGGTGAGTGACAGCAACAGGTGGCACAAGTGACGTGTGTGGCAGGTGTCACTGACATGCAAAGCGACCTAGCCTGTCACCAGCCGCATGGTACACAGGAAAGCGAGGTTTACAACAGCAAGCAACAACTTTGTACAACAATGGTGCTTTGTGTCGATTAAGCATAAAATACAAACGCGATTGTCATGTGGTTATTTGTTTCAACATTCTTTAATTAGGATTGAATTAAAAATTGTGAGGATGCTATTTAAAATTTCTATCCTTTTTACTCCAGCAACAATAATTAGATTGTTAAACAACTTTTAGCTGATTTGTACTGGCATAACATGTAGTACATGCTTTGATGTATATTTAAGGGGTTATGTGGAACTTGCATACCGAACATAACAACAACTTGAGACAATTGGAATCATAATTCAATATTAGTGATTTGTGAATAGTTAGTAGCCAACTTATTGCTTCTTCCAGCAAGCGGGCACTCCATTTTGCTCGCTGGGTTAAAAGCAGAAAATCCGAACGTTAAAGATAATTTTTGTTGAAATAGGCACTCAGTAACAAAAATGTATGTAAAGTTTACATTTAAATGTTGAACATTTGTAACAAAAGTCTTCATTGTAGACAAAGAACATTTGCTATGTTTCAGTTGATAAAAAAAACTGTTTCAGTTGAAAAACAAAAAAAAACTTTTTTATCATTCATAAAATACCTTACAAACGATACCACAAAATATAGTGGCCTTGATATGTATAGCCCATCAACACAAGGCATTAACATGGCATAGCACATGAAACAAAACACAACATATGCTGATTTGGTGGAAGTGGCGTTCTGTGCACATACATGAAACAACAACACTGGAGGAAATAACAAGTGAACGAGCAACAATCAAATTTGCAGTGAGGACATGGAGCGGCGAACTGAGAAGACCTGAGGCCACAAAGGGACCCTGGGCTGTTATAGGCAGTTTTGGAGCGTTGCATACTTTGGATCAACTCAAGTAGCAGCTTTTGCAGTTAATAAAAGCAAGAACCTTATACCGACAATTTTCCCGTTACGATCGACATATTCAGTTCGCCGTTCTGCTGAGTAAGCGTGTACAGTGCAGGTAGCAAAGCGTGGGGTGACGCAGCAAAAAAACAACCACTATACCCTTTCCCAGTTTGAAGTCCTCCATTCCACACATTTCTTGGGCATGCACGGTTTCATGATTGGCGGTCGGTGCATGGGGTTGCACATGCCCTCCTTCGAACAGGCGATGCGACGACGTTGGGTGCCTGACCCGCATGTTACGTTACACTGCAAGTAAAAGTTGGGATTCACAAAAAATCCCCTCAAAATGGATCTTTACCTGTCCCTGTTAGTTTGAATAGAACAATAAGACAAAAAAGTTACAGAATATGCAATAAAAGTCAAATTAGTGACAAAAATGCGTGGAAAAAGCTGTGCTTGAGATCATTGGATGTTCGTTCCATTTTCTTCGCCGGAACGATGCCTGATTTAACGTCTAGTTGTATTATTCGATACCGAAAGTTTAGTTGCTCAAGTTTTTTGCTTGAAGCAATCTGGCTGTGCAAATCTAAAGCTCTATCTCCATACGTATTTGCTGGCAATATTATGATACCGGCAAAACAACTAGTAAATATGAAAAAATCTCTTACACGACTCCACCTAGAAGTTTTCCAAGGCAGGCAACGCTTCATGCTGCATGTCGCGTTGATCTGTCGCGGTCGCGGTACAGTCTTACAGTGGTACGGACGAAGGATTTGTTTGGTCCTGGCGTTGCGGCACTGAATCTTCTTGTATTTTATCCCCCGACCGCACAACTTTGAACACTGCAATAAAAACAACAAATAACCCATGCTCTTTCCAAGGCTTAGCCCAGTGGATCTCAACTGTTTTTCCATGAATTACTTTTACCGATATTCAAAGCTAAGATCTCCCAAGAAATTTTGTGTGTGAATAGTTTATACAGGTATGTTAAGAGGAGAAACAAAGCTCCTTCAACTGATAAACACTTTGGACTTCAATATTCATTATTACAGAAATATCAGTTTTAGCTTTGTAATGATATTTAAATCAAGCAATTCCCCCTCCCCTGGCATGACCCATAGATAACAATGGTACAATCCTATTCCCACAAACTCTATCAAAACAAGGGATTACCGCATACAGGTAAGACATAGGATAGGATTAATCAATGGCTGTGTTCAAACATTGCAATCTCACAAGCATCGCATATTTGGAAAGTTATCTATCAATCACCGGCGCCTGCACAGTATTTTGGAAACTTTAACGTTTGTAACTGTTGTGATACTAGTTTTCAACCTCCCAGGCTTTTTTGAGAGGCATTACTTTTGTCCACGCTCCGTGTATCCATACAGCGCACGGTTTCAGATTGCATCTTTGTACTGGTGGAGGTTTCGTGCTGTTGTTGCAGCCTCCCGCCTCGCTACTGCATTCCACATTCCTAATACGAGCCCCCACGCCGCAACTGGTTGAACACTGCAAACAAAACCAATGTATCACGTTTTAAGGGTTGCAACGTTGTTGTGTAGCGTAGATTTAGACCCAACAAGTCTTCTCAACCGGTTTCATTTCATGGACTCCTTGGACCGACTTTTAAATCTAAAATCCCCCCGACCAGAAATTCATATCGTACATAGTGTGTTTATCTCAGTATTTTAAGAAGAAAAACTAAGCTCCTACAATGACAAGTTTTTTGATAAACTACATTTTAAGCAAAAAATCCTTCGGTTGAGCACCACTGAGTTATTTAAACTAGCATATTTAAAAATGAAGTTGGCAAAAGAAAATACTGCATAATTATGCTTGTTTATGCCCATCTGAACACATTTCATCGCAGTACTTTGTACAGTCTAATTGGCAGCATACAGCATGACAAAATTCCAACATAAACATCAAACACTTTCTCACGTGGCCCCAGTATCCAGTCAACCATATCGGTTTCGGAGTGATCGGCGTGTACTCAGTCGTTGTGGTTGTTGTGGTGGTTGTTATGGCGATGGAAGAAGTCTCACCAGAAACATTCATCGGAGCCTGATAGATTCCCGCAGGCTCCCCTCCGATCTTCCTGCTCCAGTGATCCGAGTCCCCTCCAGAGGTGGAGTTTGTGCCAACGTCCAAAAGGTCACTGGATGAGTTCGACTGGGGAAGATTGCTGATGAGGAAGATGTTTTTACTAGGAGGACCTGCTCCGGATCCCTGGAGGTCGTAACCGTCGATCTCATCATGATGAGGAATGATATTGCTACGGATGCGGAGAAGAGGATCTTGAACTGATGGAATGTCGAGGAGAGGGTCAGGCGAAACAGTTGGAGCACTAAGAAAGAATTTTACATCCCTTTAGGATTGAGGTTTGTGTCCGTTAAACGTCTTCAAACTCACAATTGAATCGTGCGAGGGACATTTGAGTAAAAATTATACATCCGAAGATTCAGAAAACACTACTTTACGCTCTTACAATTATACTTGTTAGATTCTACTATTCAACACTACAAAATTATTAGCAATAGCTTTGGAATAACATTGTAATCAATGAGTAAAAAGAATTTAATGATAACGCGAAAAAAGGACAAAATTTAGAATAACATTCCCCTTGCAAATATAAAAATACGCCCTAGTTGGATTCCTCCTCGTTAAGAATCCCTGGACTAACCCTTGCAAAACCATGCAACCATATTCACAACCGCCCACCTCGTAGTGCAGATCCTCTTCCCGCAATCCATCACCATTTCCGGCCTCTCCTCCGCTTCGCACCTCTCGTCGTTCACAATCTCAAACGACAAGCTGTCGAAGAAGTTTTTCCTCTCCTTCTTCCTTCCCCGCCTCCTTCTACTCGTCACGGTGATCTTGTTCACAGTCAGCCGCGCGGTGTCGCCCGCGATCAACACGTCGCGCGACCCGGGACCCACGTCACTGTCCAATTCGTCGAGTACCTCGTCCTCGAGCACCGCCACGTCACCGCCCTTCATCACGATGACGTCATTGTAGTAGTACGTCACGCAGTTGACGGTGCGGTTGCGCTGACCTTCTCCGCATTCCGTTGAGCACTGTTATTCAAGCAAAAAATTTGATATCAAGTAAAGAAGATTTGTTTAAGGTTTCTTCAGTTAAACCAGTGCAATTACAGTTTAGCAATGCGTTGTGTGTGCAACAGTCACGTTATGGTGCTTGGGATATCACAGCAGCATTGCGCGGTGGTGCCACAAGTGGGCAAGCTACATACATTAGGTATATTTTAGCAGTCACACGATATAGCATCAAGAGACCGAAGACGTTTCGGGGTCCACTTTAAACCGCTTCACGGACCCCTAGGGGACATCGGACCCCACTTTGAGAACCACTGAGTTAAACAGTGTTTACGAAAAGAAACAAGGCGTACCTTCTGAGTAAAAAATATGGTCAGAAATTGTTACTTAGGCTTTCCGGTTCTAAATAGCGATAACAGAGATACAATGTGAGACTTCCAACCAGACGCAAAAGGCAGAAAACCTAATGCAAAAATAAAGTTATTTTTGAGTCATAGATGAAAAACAACTAAAGCTGCTTTTTGCAGATGCATACGAATAGAAAAAGCTTATAGAAAAAACAACCGCTGAAACTATTAACTTAAAGGTGTAAGACCAAGATTATAATCCAATCTACAATTTAAGATATTTAAAACATATGAGATATTTTAAACCTAGGCCAGTGTTGTTATGATTTGAGTCAGTTCAAGCCATGGTTTTTAACAAACTCGATTTGACTCGAGTCAGAAAAACGGTAAATTTCTTGGCTTCAAAAGCGATTTTAAAACTACTGATACCATATAACTGACATTTTTTGCCAAAGCTATTTTTTCTGAATTAAAACTCGACTCCAATCTTATAATTACAAAAAGGTTATTTGACTCGAGTCGCCAAACACAAGGACTCAAACTTCACCTAGTGAAACATGACTCGTCTAGAGTTAGGTCAAAAAACTTGTTAACAACTCTGATTTCTGCACAGGTTAAATTCATTCCCAATTCAAAGTTGCAAACAAATTATTTTTTTTCTACTTCGACTCCAGCTTCATTTGGACCTGCCTTGTGAATGATTTAAATTGACTCGCGACTTAGGACAAGAAACTTGTTTTTAACTCTGATTTACGCAGGGGTTAACATCATGCCTTGGTACGTGGCACAGATGTCAACATATTAAACTTACATTGCTCCATTCCCCTGCTCTCCATGTTGGGCACGGTGTGCTCGTCGGTGCTGGACAAGGACGAACATGAGTTGGTTTCGGAAGTTTCGAACACGATCTGCTCCTCAGGAAGATCTGCTCCGTGGCATCCAGACTCCGGATACAGTTGATGCTTCTTCTCTGCCGCCCGATTCCTCTCCCGCAGGTGATCGAGCATGGTTGCCAAGGTCCCTTCTGCCACCTGGAATAGTTTCGTGCCAACTGTAAAATCTGTAATCCCTAAAATTCCAAATCGCGCGCACATTGAATAATAGTTTCAAAATTTGAGCGAAAATTGCCAATTTTAAGACAGGCACTCATGCTTAAGTTTAAACAAATTATCTAGGCTATCATGTTCAAATCGCCGACCCATAAGAATGTACTGCCAAGAACCCAAGAAAAATCAGTTACTCGTGTCTTTTTCATTATTATTCAGGTCAAGGGTGTTCAATATTTGTTGTTACTTGACAGAAGGGTTAAATACATTTAACCTGATTAGACCGGGAGCCGGATTTTATTTAACATTGGTTGAGTTTGTTTCGTTGCATGATATTCTGAAATTAGAAAAACATTCCGTTCACAAATGGAAAAAATAGTGAAGTTCATAAGGGTTTCTGGTTGGTTCCATAATGCACCAATCTCCCTGGGAACTGAGGGATTGGAATCGGTCGCAACTATTGCACGGAATTTGTTTTTGCGGTCCCCACTCCATTCAAAATCCGCATTTCCTACACTCTGCTTTGGATTGCAAGGCGTATTATCTTCCCCTATGAACTCAACTTTCAGTTTTCTGTGGTGGTGTTTTTTTAATTTGTAAACGTAAAAGATGTTAGGATGCAGGATGACTTACTCTGCAGGGCACGGCTGATGATGACAAGTCCTCCGACGGTCATCCGGGCGCTTCGCAGCATCACAGAAGTCCTCCTCCACGATGCCTGCCTTCTTCTCAACACAGATTGCAACCGACATCTGAACACCTGTCGTTGCAATGTGAATAATGGTCAGGATATTATTCGAAGGTTTGTTTTGGCAATGGTTGTACTTTAGTTCATGCAGGGAACAGCAACAGACAGATTATAGACAATCTTTTCTTGTCTTTTTAAAACTTGATGAAAATGAAAGATAAAAACTTTTTTAAAACTTTCTTCTCAATAGGAATAAACAACCCAGTACTTGTGTATTAAAATTTTTCTACGTTTCGACAAACGCTGCTGTCATCACCAGGAATGACTCGGAAAAGCGGCGATGATGGCAGCAGCGTTTGTTTTACACAGAAGTACTGGCTTGTATCTTCCTATTGAGAATATTTAAAATCGTAAATTGTGTGCCTACTTTATTTTATTACTTTTTACAAAAATCTAATGGCATTGTTCCACTCAGTGGATCTTAAAAACGATTATCTTTCTATACAGAGGACCCATACGAAAGGATTCNGTACTTGTGTATTAAAATTTTTCTACGTTTCGACAAACGCTGCTGTCATCACCAGGAATGACTCGGAAAAGCGGCGATGATGGCAGCAGCGTTTGTTTTACACAGAAGTACTGGCTTGTATCTTCCTATTGAGAATATTTAAAATCGTAAATTGTGTGCCTACTTTATTTTATTACTTTTTACAAAAATCTAATGGCATTGTTCCACTCAGTGGATCTTAAAAACGATTATCTTTCTATACAGAGGACCCATACGAAAGGATTCTGATCAGTTTTGGATACAACACGACTGTTTGAAATCTATCTTGTACCAGTTATTTAGATAAAAACACGCCATGCAAAAACAAAAACAAGCAACGTTCTTCCATCCCACCTTTTCCACATGACCTTGAACACGAACTCCACTTCTGTGACATCCATTCGAACACGGGCTCCTCCACATCGAAAACCGAACTCACATTGTGCGGCATCACGTATGTGATTTCTATGCCTGGGTTTTCTTCCACGAACAAAACCTTGACAAATGGAAAATTTTCAACAATCAGGCAACGTCCTGACTCGAGTCAGGGTTGATAAATACCCGACTTGCCTGGAGTCATAAAAATGCTGCACTTTGTAGTGCTATAAGCAGAAGCGATTTTCGTGTGATGGCCACATTTCTGCTCAAACTAATCCTATTTTTTCGTCGACTTGGATTCGTAACTCGGTTTCATAGAGAAACGTGACTCGGTTTTAGAAACTCGTGACCCGGTTTTAGACACTTGTTTAAAGCAATACATTAATGTGGCAAGCCGGTACATTGAGCACATGGTCGAGTTTCAGGTCAAATACCCTGAAAGAGAATCAACTGTCACGAGGCATCCTGTGTATACTCACCATTATTTCGATGTCCATAGTAATCGGTCCAACAGCAGTGATATTGTCCAACGTCATGTTGACTCTCTCGTAAGTGAAGTAAGTGCCAGCGAGCTTAAATTTGGAGTCCCACTGTAAGCCGAAAAGAGGTTGGTTAAAAAAACAACAGTTTAGTTTTGTTCGTTTTTGGAAGACAAAAAACCCGAAGCATATTCCATTTTTCTAAATCCGCAGAATATAAAAGGTTTAGGGAAGCACTAACTTTCGGTCACGTGTTCAAAACAAATATGTTTTCCCAGGTAACAGGTATGGGTTTACATGTCAATCACCGGAGTTTGTTTATGAGTGACGATACCATGCTTATTTTACCCAAATAAACCATCCACCTTTCATAAGCCTTCAGTAAATTCCTGACAAGGTAAAGGTTTTCGTTCATCCAGTCGCACAAAGCGAAATAAAGATTTTGAACGGGAATTTCTTCACGGTAATCTTTCCACCGTTAAGCCAGACTGACAAGTGTTTATTTGTGCGTGGGTTTTGCATACCGGAGGTCGCTGGTTCAAACCCACACAGATTTCCTTACCATCAAGCAGACATAGCTTAAGTAGTGAGTAAGCAATCGCGGCTTAAGCCAAAAGCCAATTAAAATATTTAAAGCATTTTTAACCACCCGCAACCGCTGACTCATCCCCCCACAAGCAAACAAACCCAAACCCACCTGGATTCTGTACCTTCCGTTGAGGTAATACTCGTCACTGGCTGGGGTTTTCAATGCAAGAAAATTGCCAGTAGCCTTGGCTTCTTGTATGCGAATGTCCCGAGCGCCGGTGGGCAAAATTCCAACACTAACGTACTCTGGTATAAACATATAGGCGAAATTTTAGACAGTCAGCAATCCTGGTTGTTTTCGTTCCACCGTTTGACCTTTTGACCTTTACGGGGCGGATTCGTTCAGTGGATGAGATTTCATTAAAATATCTCGAGGGAGCGGATATGATACGGATGAACGTAGGCACGTGACACGTGACGCACAGTATTGGTGGTTGCTATGTTTGTGTATGGTTTCGTTTGAATGACGCGCAACGTCGGGTTCTATTCGATAAATGTTTAGATAGTTTTGTCCCAAATATGTAAAATCATTCCATATGAGAGTTGCTGTAAGTCAAACTGAAAAAATATTACAATGAATTTTAGAACAGGATCTCTCGGCAGATGCCCAATTGTTCGAGATCAACCCAAGGGTGCCCCACTATCCGAAGCAATATTTGTCCGACATTATTGCCCAAAAAACTGGCTAAAAGGAGCAGCTACAGGTGGTCGTCATATTTATGCATGGTTTCGTTTGAATGATGCGCGATGTGCAGGGGTGTCCGTTCAACAAAGGTTTAGTTAGTTGTGTTTATGGATTAAACCGAATTGTTCTTTTTTTCAAATGATTGACACAACATTCATGCAACCACGAGGGGCTGTTGATGGGTTTGATCTGGTTTTCTCGTTTGCCGTGCAAAAATGGTTGAGACAAGAAAAACATGAAACAAGAAACCAATTAGCAATGTGCGGGAAGTGATTGACTTTACCTTCGCCTCTGGTTAAGTT
>QXVZ01023117.1:0-12277 GCA_008931825.1 Phallusia fumigata | reverse complement strand
TAAGTGGTAGATAATTTCTGATTGGGAAACAATCAAGCTGACTTCGTTCCCACCAGGAATAAACGTATCCGTTTCGTGCGAGGCTAAACAGGTTCTGAGCATAATAGTTGTCAATTAGTTAAGATGCGTCGTTAATGAAAGACCTCTTGAGTTTGGTTTATTGACAGACGCGCAAAACCGGGCTGTATCACCAAAGAAAGGGCAGGCAAGCTAAACAGACAAAGCCACACCTCTGAAAAGAAACAAATGGCGACAAGAAACTTTAAACATTATTAACTCGGCGTTAGTGAATACATCAAACGTATCCTACCATTTAATCTGTCCCGGGTAAATAGTCATCTGTTGTTTTGCTTCCTGCTCGGAAACCAACGTTAATTTGAAGCTTTGTTTAGCGGTAATTTAAAGGTTTGAACGTACGGTCAACTTATCAGTCGATTTAACTTCTCTGGGTGTAAGGTAATTGACCTGATGTAGGTTTTAAAAGAATAAATGGAACCAGATGATATTTTAATTATACTGTTGCGTATAGTCGAATGCCTAGTTTGTCAAGTAGACAAATTATTTTAAACACTATAGTTTACAATGGTCGTAGTACTTAAGCGTTACCTTTAGTCATAATTAATAATATGGCCAACTATATGTATTGCAATGATGTATTAGATTGTTTTGTTGTTGAATTATTAGCTGCTCCTGTACAATAAAAACACGCGAATGTTGTTTATAAAAACCCCGCAGAACTTGGTTTGTTTTAAGCAAACACTTGGCATGTTGAAGCTTTTTTCTCTCTTGAGTTCACGTTTTAGCTTTTTTTACTTGGTACGGAAAGGAAACGTTTTTTATGCCACCTTTTTAGTTCACTTACTTTATTACGTGTTCTTTCCATCAAATCCGTTTAATTTTAGCAATTCTCTTTCGTTGGGTTGTCAGCAACTCTCTTTCATAAGTTATTTATCATGCACGTTTTGGCTTGCTTGTTAATACTGGTGAAAGTATTTACTACAATCAATTGTAGTTACTATGGAGGTGCCACTTTTTGGAAAGCATTTGAAGAAGTCAACGGAACAATCACCGTAAGTGTGCTGGTGTAATTTTGTGGTTTTGTGATATAAATTTTGTAATTCTTGACTTAATTTGTTTCAAGGTGAAAGTGACGATCCAAGTGAATTACCATGCCTCCTACGGGTACTCTGATTCTCTATACTTTTATTGCTTTGATAGTCCTTCTGATAACACGCCCGCAATTGAACCATTCTATGTCAATTTGGTTTACATGGACAGCAATTACATTAATGATTGGTATGTGCTACAAGGATCCACTTCCATAACAGCAACAGGAGGAGCTTGGTGCAAGCTAAGGTATGAAGAAAAAAATTAGGAGAGCAATTATGCCTTGTAAAAAAAACCGATTTCTTTCGTTCCATATAAAAGCTCGATTGGTTCCGCTGTCTGGGGTTTACCCGTTTACATTAATCTGGCAAGACGGAATGGCAAAATCAACTCATCTCCCATTGCCCTTCAACCGCCGGTAGTCAGGTATTCGATTTATTCGTTATATAAGCCTTCAAACAAAAGATTTGAAAAACATGTGTATTTTGTAAGCAATGCCCAAAAAAATCATTTCTACCCCACAAACTTTTACAGGTTTGTGGCCGGTTGCCATGACACTCTGGTCATTCCAATGGTTGACCAAGACGGGGATCACGTGACATGTCGCTATGCCAACGACTATAACGAAGGTGGTGACGCGCTTTCAACCTATCCGTACTTCAGTTTGGATTCTTACTCGGCGGAGGTAAAGGCGTTCATTAGACCAACCCACTAGTCAACTTTAACGAAACATGTAGGCTAGTGGACAGAAAGGGCAATGTAAGCGTTAAATTACTTTTTAGACAATGTGAAAAGGCGAGGCGCCCACATACAACGGTCTGTGGTGTCGCTTGATACTATGAATCGAGGTTTCCCTTCACAGCGCTAAAACTAGATCTGCACAAATTTCCTGTTGTCAAAAACAAACAGTTGTAGAAGATTTTAATGGATAACAAGCTCGATAACTTAATATTCTAGGGAGAATGCCGGATAACTTACAACGGTGAAGGAAATGACGGAGAAGAGGCCACTGTTGCTGTTGCTCTTATTATCGAAGATTATTCAAATTCACAAGTTCTTAGCTACAGTTCGCTTCAATTTGTTATTGAAGGTCGGTAACAATAATTTACGACATATTCAATCACAGCAATTCGAGGCATAAGTAAAACTAATCACCTTCGTGCAAATTGCATTGAAAACATTGTTGTGCAATGAGTTAACAGTTGTTATTGATCGATGGTCAAAAACGCAACGTACTTTTCAGTGCAATTATCGAACCACTATTGCCCCGAACAACCAAACTTCGTCAATCCTACCCCAGTTCACAATCAAATCTATTCGTTGAGCGCCGAAAAACATTGGCAGACAACTATAACTATAGCTATGGATGATTCGCCAGCTGGCCACACATCGACAGATAGGTATGGCTGCTAAGTTTGTTAAATGCGTTGGTTGAAAGTTTTTTGCCTTTTATTTCTACATTCTGCCTTCAACATGCGCAATCGTGACGATACATGCAGGGACTAATCAATTTTAAGATTGTCAGTCAGCGTGCAGCGTTTGAAAACGTTATTTAATCCGCGGGTTGCTTTAAAACGTCAATGAAGTTGCGTTTTAGGTTGTTACTCTTTTTCACTTTGTAGCATAACCGGTTTTCACGTTCTGGGTATCGATGGCACGTCGTGGGATGGTCCAACACACGTTGGAAACTATCAGTATCAATTTACACTAGAATGGACACCCACGAATTCCAGTAAAGGGTTTAACTACATGTGCTACAGCGCAGAGGCTTCAAATGGGTAAGTTTGCACGGCCACACTTGCCTATATTTTCAAAGCTTTTACCCTAAAAGATTTAATAGAATTACAGCGTTTGTCTAAAAAACAAAACCTCTTTGTTGTTCTAGAATGACAACAGGACAGAGATGTCTTCAACTGTATGTGAATTGTGAGAGCAATTTTACATTTAAATTATGTCAAACACATCTTTCCACAACCTTGACATTAGACTTACATGTAAAACCTTTGACCCAACTGTATCGCATTATTATACCAATCACCATTTTCGGACTAACTGACATATAGTCAACAGCAATGCAAAGTAGAAAAGCTAAACTAGGAGGTAGTAATTTGTAGCCAGGATATGTCATTTAGTTTCCCGTTTTATTAGAAAGAGAATTCAAATGCAACTCAAATCAATAATAATTTAAAGATGTCCTACTTCGCCAGTCTACAGTACTCAAAGCCAGTACTTCCGGTCGTGTGTTACAACAAAATCACACGCTAGCTTAAAATCACTGGACAAGGTTTTACTAAGTTTTCATTTGGAATTTAAGACGACAATCCTTGCGAGATAAACAACGGAGGATGCAGCGATATTTGTTCGTCGTTGGGAGGCTTGGTCACGTGTTCATGTTCTCGCAATTGTTGGGAACTGGCATCGGATGGAATGAGATGTTTGCGTAAGTTAACAATATTGTTTGCACCAGGGCATTGGACATTTTGTCAAAGGAAATAAAACCGGACTTGGGGTTGTCAATCCAAACTTGTCATTAATTTTTGGGGATCCAAAATGCCATTTTGCAATCTTAGTTAAACAATTCCCCTGTTTACCATAAAAAATTGAAAACCTGAGGATAAGCTGACAGTAGATTCTACATTCAGCACGAATGTCGAGCTCCTGTTCGGATTCGCGGATGACGATTCGTGTCGACACCTGCGCGTACGATGGGACTATCGGTTTGGGGAACTACCCGGACTGGCATCCAGAGTCAAACCCGATCGAATGCTGGGGAAATGAAATATCTCACTACTACGAATTCGACTTTGCCCTGAACGAGTGTGGAACTGTAGCAGTGGTGAGTATATTGAAGTATAAAGCTACAACGTCCAAGTCTAGAACTGCAGGCCGCGCAGTCCATCGCTCGGTCCGCCTCCTACAAAACTGCAGGGTCGCTGGGCCAAAAATTCTGAGATAACTCTTGTTCCAAATGTAAATAACGTAACATGGACATTTTTACCCAGACCGAAAACCAGTACAAGAACACAGTGAAAATGAGGGTTTCGAATTACGGAGGTAGTACTGTGGTGTCACGTGATCAATGGTACCTGATTGAAACGTTCTGCAACGAGAAATACTTCGAAGCTTCCGGAAGTTTCGACCCAAATACGCACACAACCATAGTGACGGCGGATGGATTCGCTGACATAGAAATCACATTTGATTTTTTCACCGACTCCACATTTTCGGTAGGTCTTTCACATAAAATGCTATTTAAATTTAACACCATATAGGATATTGGTGCGTTGTAATCACAACAAGGCTCTTGTGGCAGATGTTGTCAATCCCCGAACCCACTAACGTGTTTGTAATTTCGGTGTAGATGAAACGCTATTTCCGGCTTGGTGGTGGATTTTGTGCAATTGTGTGGCTTTTTTCTTTTCACAAAGCGAAACTCAAATTAGAAACCAACTAGAGGCTCAACATAGGATCCTGATTTGAAATGCAACATTCTGGAACCATTGCTTGGCTTGTCAGAAAAACAACAGCAAAAACTCCGCCAAAACTAATTTACACATAAATAATTTTCACTTTAATGCAGTTCTCCTCACGCATGCAGTTCCGTGCTTTGGTTTACAGAGAGCTTACTCTTCGCACGACTACCCACTCGTTGTTGACATCAACGATGACGTGTACTTCGGAATTCTCGCTCAGACAAGCGACAACGACGTGGAATTGTTTACAACCAGATGTTGGGCAAAACCCGACATTGACCCTAATTCTTACATCGAAACGCACTCAATGATTGATGGCGGGTAAGAAAATATTTGTTATTTTTAAGTGCAAGAGTTTGCATAAAGGTAAATGAATCGAACTCTTATTTGTATTAGTTTATTCACCTGACTTATAGTTTCACGGGAAATAACGTGGTCTTACCAGTGGCGCAAATCTATTAATGTTATTAGGGGGTACTTTTGACTTCGGTGAGTAATTTTTATGTAGATGACGTCACAATACATATTTTTATGTTACTAAGTTAGTAGTTGGTTACCATTTGACCGAGACGATCCTAAAAACGCCTACAAATAAATAAAAGTCCACGTCAACCAAAATTTTCTGGGGGACATGTCCCTCCGTCGCCCCTGAGATGTCATCCACAATTTGGATTTTTATCGTCTACAGCTGCCTCATAGATGAAACCATGAGGCAATATCCATCGACCAATTCAATGATCAACCAATTCAGTGTCAAAGCATTTCAATTCCATACCGGGTTTCCGGGTGTTACCGAAAACACTAATGTTGTCATACTGGTAAGTCTATAAATTTCTATCTGGTCTTGTACTTTTCGTTTGTAATGTTTTTTCTAACAAGTTTTTGCCGAATAACTCCCACAAAAAGTAAAATATTTCAATAAAATCAGATAATAAATAACCAACCCGGCATTCCCGTGCAAATATAATTAACAGAACATTTGAGACATGGAAGTGAACTATAATTCTAACCTCTTGTCGCGCTCGACTACTCAAAGCTTGTTTGAAAATTCGCTGTAATTTTTCGTGTAAAATGTGACGTAGGTTGCATTGAATTTCGTTCGTTTTAATGTTAAACAACCGTTGTACTTTTCAGTGCGAAGTCGTTGTCTGTTCATCGCAGTTCGGTGGAACCCGTTGTTCTCAAGGATGTCTACCGGATGGTAGTTGGGGTGGAAGAAGCACGATTTTCAAGTAAGTATGTCTTAACCAAGGAAAGCAAGATGGCACGGTACGTCCTTGACATCCAGGTGCACAAACCCAATACGTACCGTTGCGCCATACTTGCACAAAGAAGGTAGTACGGTACGGTACGTAAATTATCAAAATACGGTACGCTCTCCGTAACGATGGCGTGGAACGCACGATACAATACGTTGCGTACCGTCCTGCAGTCTTTGTGACCAAGAGTACCATACGGTTTGCTATGCAGCCAAAATTGCCATAAGCTACAGTACGCCTCTTCGCAACGAGGCGCACTACTTAATACGTATCGCCCTGCCATCGTGGCTGTCAACTACGATTTAAATATTTCGCAAAGCGACAGCAAACAGTCGAGAGATGATTAGATACCACTTGCATCAACACACCACATAAAACGTCTCTAAATTTAACCAAACTCACTCCCTGTGAGAAACATTTATAACCTCGAGTACTACAAGCTTTAAAGAATTGCTTATTTTAGGCTTCCTCCTATTGGTAAGCAAAATGACGACAATGATGACGTCATAACTCCCGAACGTGAAGCAGAAAACGCCGAAACCGACACAATAACACTCCCAAAATNCTTATTTTAGGCTTCCTCCTATTGGTAAGCAAAATGACGACAATGATGACGTCATAACTCCCGACCGTGAAGCAGAAAACGCCGAAACCGACACAATAACACTCCCAAAATCTGCTGGACTTCAAATTATTGGAAAAATTCAAGGTTTGTTCATGGATAATTTCTATGAAAATTCTTACCCTCCTATCGTTTTTTTGTTCGTTTCTTTGTGACAAAAAGTAAGTTGGGATCTACCGTTTTTCGGTTTCCAGATCATAACACTTCATGATTGGATATTAACAGGTGTTGTAAAATAGATCCCATGCATTGGTTCATTAATGTGATTTGGTGCAGGAAAAATTGTTTGTTATTAAACATTTAATATAGCAAGGTTAGTTGGATTCTAGGCCCTTCGACTGGTTCCACCAACGTTTTCCTGTCGTCTTTCTGCGCCAAACTCACTCTCTTGTGAGTTACCGTGAAATCAAACTTTGTAATGAGCGCGTTCAACTTCGACTTACCAATTGCGCCCTTAACTTTTTTTGCGCATTATGCCATTCAACGTTGCGCAGCTATTTCCGGCCTGGTGATTGTTTTAAAGCTATTGTGCCGCTGTGCTTTCCTTCACAAAGCAAAATAAACCCAACTCTACACAACTGCACACGTTAATTAAAATACACACATACACAACGGTTTGTGTAACTCACGACACAAGACGGCAACCGGCTCAACGATGAACTTCCAGTGTGAATAAAATTACTAAAACAGCACAATGTGCGTTAATTATGAATATTTAATTTTTAACTATCTTTTTAAGACGTAGCAACCACCAGCACGACAGATGTTACATCAACGACCAGTAACGCTTCGAAGTTACCCCGCCAGCTGACGTGGGTGATTTGCGGTTGCTGGGCTCTTTATACGTTTGCCGTTGGAAAGTTCTAGAGTGAAAGGGTGGTCTTAGAAACAATTTTTAGAAATTGCTATGTGAATTGGTAATGTGGTAGTGTAGCTTTAAGTTTATTTGTGTCATGTTTCTTGCAACGCTTCCGTTGGAAAACTATTTAAACTGACACATGACAAATAGCCTACTGTTCTTTTTTAAAATGATGTAACGTCCTCATTTACTGTCGCCCATAATTTTCAGTACTTTTCTTCGTTGGGTCATCTTGGGAAAAATGTCTAGAGATTACTGTGTGTGTTTTAAACAGTGTTAGATTTCGTACATTACGTGGTAGTGTAGCAATATGTATTGTGTTGTGTTTCCCGCCGTATTTCATACTTAGCATCAAACGTTTTTAAACCTCAAAAAATCTTTTTTTACGCCCATAGTTTAGTATTTTTTTCTTTTTTGCAAATCTCGTCCAGGTTAAATAACACATTGTCACTATTCCTTCAATTATCTTAATCTGTTGGACCTCAACAAAACTAAGATAACTTAAAAATACTTAACAGAACCAGCAGAACAGAACGTGAGAAACTGCTGTCTTGTTTTTATCTGTGCCTTGAACTATCTGTGATAGTTTTTTTCTGTTTGTGCACTTGTGAAGAGTTTTATCGAATAAACGTTCATTTCAGTTTTAACTTGTTGTTAACGAATTTGGGACAAAACCACGCGGTTTTCAATCTTTAACCGTTAAGGGCAATAGTAGTAGCAGCCTTTTGTTAGTGTTTGGATTAGTGTACACGTTAGGACGGCTAGGTCGCTGTAACCCAGTGATTCCCAACCCTTTTGTGGTTGCGTACCACTTGGAGGTAAAACAATTTCGACGCGTACCACCTAGTACGTGAAAAACGTAATTTCGATCTGATAACTACTTTATTTTCTTAATCGGATGATATCAGATACGAAAGCAACGAAAAACGTAGTTCCAACTAATGGGCGATCTGTATTTGCTTGTTCTCCACCAGACGATCGATGCGGGCCACAACTTTGCCTTATGCGCACCCAAAATCATGTCCGGGGAGGCAAGGTTTCCTACTCTTCGCCTTTATGTTCATTAATGCGGAAAACCCCTGTTTGTACTCCCATGTACAGGGGAAAATCAATAATTGGGGAATCGCGCGAGATGCTAGTGTGGGGCTCGAACAAGTCACCTTAAGCGGGAAATTTGTGAGGAAACATTCCCTGTGCATTGCCACTGTGGTAACACACTTTCTCAGCAGACAAGAGGAATTGCAGACGCATTAACATTGCCTTTGTTATCTTTATGACTAAATAATTTAAAGAAGACATATTGTTTATGAAAGGTTGTTGGCCATCGTGTTTTTGCACTTTAAATAGACCAGTTGAGTGCTACAAAGTAACCTAGGGGATGAAGTAACAAACTTTTTAAGATCCCTTACAATTTTTTTGATTCGAACTATGTCCGCAAATTACGAAAAGGTGCTCGCGTACCACCTGGAATGCCATCGCGTACCACTAGTACTTTAAAGTAGGCATTGAACTGTTTTAAGTTAAAATCTGAATCAGCCACTAAATTAATCAAATAAGGACTGCGAAAACAAATTGTGCACCATGGTCGCAATCTTCAACTTTCAAAGTCTGTTGGCGGTTGTATTATTATCGATTTGTACTTGTGCATATATCAAGACTATGGCGCCAAGCAATAGGGTAGCCAGCCCAATATTTTGAGGGGGCAAGTAGCATAACTTAATGTAAAACTTGAGGATTTTTTCCAGGAGTAGCCTATACTTTAATGTACAATTTCGAAATTTGGGAGGGGCCACGGCCCCTTTGCAGTCTGTTTTGGTGACAGTCTTATTTCTCAAGAACTGTTGTTGTTTGCTTCCTATTATTTGTGCCCAAATGCTCTCTTTTGCAAACCGATTTGAGCATCAAAACTCTTTCAATATTATATTGCTTCATAATACCAGATGAAACATTAAAGAGCATAGTTTTTTTTTACACATGTGTATTGTCTATATATTTCTTTACGTTACCGTAAGGTTATTGTTTAATATTTCTGTTGGTCTTTTAAATAATTTTTAAGCACCACACACTGCAAAACGTTTACCATACAAGTGTAATTCTAATAAATAGAAGAAATATTTTACCAGAAAAATGTATTTTTGTTGTCCTGGCTACCGTTTGTCCGTACACAGTTTAGTCAAAGTCAAGCCGGAGCCTTTTGCATGACGGGGAGCAAAACTAAATTTAGCAAGGTCACAGCGGGTCGTAGTAGTTTTCCACCTGCAATTCAGTTTGCTTCAGGGTTTGTAATGTTGCAAAAACTTGAGAATCTAGGATATTTTAGCTTGACCTAGATGCAACCTTTACTGAAGCTGAAGCTTTGAAACACTGGAAAGGAGATTCTTGCATTCACGTGCGCTTGTACTTGAATACGCCGGTATCAATAGTGTGAAATTTTACACGTACATAAGATTTAAACAGAAGTTTTACGTCCAGAAGTGTATGTAGATTATGTACTGGAGCAATGTGAAACGATCTTTTATAACAGCATGCAAATCTTTAAGACACCAAAAATCCAAATAGCGTTCACCACCTAAAAAAGGCATTTTTTTGTTTGCCAGAATGTCTTTGAGCTATTTCTACCAGTTATTGGGCAAAAAAGAATAAACAAGTCATTCAAAGTGTGTGTGGCAGCTGGCAAGATAAAATTTGTTTGAGAAACAGAAAAAATGAGGCTTAAATAGTTGATAAACTTTGTGTTTACTGCAAGTACATATTAGAACAAACAGCGGAGTAAACATGATCATCGCAAGATGCCGCTTATAAGGTATGCAATGAATCACACAATTGATGTATGTGGAACGTATGTAATGTATATTTAATTTACTCACCACTATGAAGGTGTAACCTGACATTGTTGCAGGGAACATTAACCATTTCAAGGCACACTGTTCCTGACAGCTTCTCAATCATATACATGGAGAAGCTTTTAATGGGAAATCTCAAGTTTCTTGTCCACTGCAGTAACAAATAAATGGTAGTTGTCTGTTACAACAACAATTTTGTTACAAACACAGTAAAAATGGTTACTTTTATGTAAATTTTGAAGTCCCATCAAACACAGCATCCTGACCTAATCCATTATCTAGTTCTGTAACTTGGTCTGTTACTTTTGAGTGGTTTGAAAAAAAAACGATGTAGCTCTCACACAGAATGTGCTCTGCAGTAGATCCCAACCTTTTTGTGGTCACATACAACCTGAAGGTAACACACCTAGTTCCATTCCAAAAAATGGCTTGACTAACCTTGGCAAAATAACGGTTTTTAACATTTGGAGTGTTGCAGAGATAAAGTTCTGTAAGGCATGTTTTAATGGATAAGCACTTACCTCAATCCAGCGGTATGGAAAGACCATGTCTGAAATCAAAGTTGTACTGTGCAGTTGTACAAAATGGTATTTTTGTGTCGTGTGCCTCACCAAGCTGACAAATGTTTACACCAAAAAATATAAAAACAAAACATAAGCATTTTCCCAACAAAAATGTTTTTAAAACCTAGTTATGCACGTTCATCACATTCAGCGACAGCATACATACCAGCTTTAATATGAAAGCCTTTGTGAATCATTGGTGATGGCAATGTTATTCTTTCAAGCAAAATAGGCCACTTGGCAACCATCAATGGCAGTTACACTTACACAAATAGGCATTCTTTTGAAAATTACGTAATTCTCCTTAAACTGTGTCAGGTTCAAAAATCTTCACAGCAGTCATTAACACAAAAACATCAGATTTACATCCTCTCCTTGTGACCTGTCCAACAAGAACATTTGTAAAACTACTGATAATAAATAAATAGTAGGTTTACAGTACATAATTGTGTTAATTTTAAGGTTGAATTCTCACACTCGCAGCTCGATTATCTTGCATATAATAATACAATTTACAACGGCACTCAAACTTTAGCTGTACAAGTAAACAATCCATCCACCACATTACCACACAATCCAATGCCCGAAACGGGGCCTTTGGCCTAAACCACAGATTTCACACAAGTACTTTTCGTTTGCCATTAGGCTAAGAATGACAGAAATACACATGCGGATTGAACATGTATAACTTGCAAACGTAATAATTTGACCATAACATAAATGGTTTTGTTAAATGTACATATTACTGGCGCAATAAAGGTGGTTTGCAAATGTTTCACAAAACAATGACGCATTTCACAAACAAATAAAGAAACTCAATCTGTTCGACTAAACCTAAATGCTAATTTCAGAAGTATTATTCAGTGTATTTTCTATTCGCGGTAAATCGAAACGACATGAATTTTGATGAAAAAAGGCGGGAAGAACGAATGGGTGATTCCCCTTAAACGCTAAAATTGTTGCGGAAACTTGACAAATGTTTACGCATTGTCGGCTGGGAATGGAGTTCTAAGAAGTCTAATAAGAAACATAAACGCAAAGCGCAAACATATTTTTTGAGCATAGGCTATAAAATTTAATCGCAGGTAAGCGAATTGTACGTCTTGTCGTAGGTTGGCGGCTGGGCGGTTGAAGCCTCGGGCAAAGTCAAAACGTTTGCAGTTAGCCGCGTACGGTTCACACTGTGTTACAATGTGTGGGTATTAGTTACCATAGCAAAAATCTGTTACAAACAGGCAAACTGTCCTGTTGTTCGAAAACAAAGCTGTACCTGCTTTGCTCACAATGAAACCACCACCAATCTACCTGCTTCATAGCAGTTCCGTTAGATCATTTTCAATTTAGCTTCTAATTTTTGTTAAGTATGTACATTGTGTCTAAAGATATGACGTCAAATAAGCAGTACTCGTAAACAAGTTTAAAATGCCCCGAAAAGATTGTCAGAGATGAAAGCTGAAGTAGCCTAACCACGCCTGTAAATAGGTTGCATGTGCAGTAGAAAATAAAGTTTCATAAACCGTACTTTCTTAACAATCAAGTTCCAATAGGCGC